>PYAF01000873.1:402539-424012 GCA_007407185.1 Glycine tomentella
TTGAGGAAGAACATTTTCACCCGTTTTGGGGTGCCAAGGGCCATAATCAGTGATGGAGGGACTCACTTTTGTAACAAGCAATTTGACAACTTGTTAGCCAAGTATGGAGTCAAACACAAAGTGGCTACCCCATACCACCCTCAAACAAGTGGCCAGGTGGAGATTTCCAACAGAGAACTGAAAAGAATCTTGGAGAAAACTGTTGGAACATCAAGAAAAGACTGGGCTAAGAAGCTAGACGATGCGCTGTGGGCTTACCGGACTACATTCAAAACTCCTATAGGTATGTCTCCTTTTCAGCTGGTTTACGGTAAGTCTTGCCATCTTCCTATTGAACTTGAACACAGCCATGTGGGCAACCAAATTTTTAAACTTTGAACTGTCAAAAGCTAATGAAAAAAGGTTGCTTCAGTTGAATGAATTGGATGAGTTCAGGTTAGCTGCATATGAAAATGCCAGGATCTATAAAGAGAAGACAAAGAAATGGCATGACAATCAAATCCATCCAAAGGAATACGTTCCAGGCCAACAAGTTTTGTTGTATAATTCTCGCCTGCGACTCTTTCCAGGTAAGTTAAAGTCAAGATGGTCCGGTCCATTCCTTGTGCGAGAAGTTTATCCCTATGGCACAATGGAAATTTCCCCCTTGGAAAGTGACAGATCTTTCAAAGTAAATGGTTATCGATTAAAGCACTATTTTGGGGGGGAAGTGGATAGAAACGCAGTTTCTGTTCCACTTAATTCCACAGAGGATTAGCAAGAAGGAAGCATTTAGCTCAAGACGTTAAATGAGCGATTCTTGGAAACCTTCTGAGAGCTTGGTAATTGATGTACATACATAGGTATTTGAAAGTCTTTTTAATTTTTGATAGCAGTAGGTTTATCACTATGCATTTCAATTTTTAGTCATTTTCAGTTTTCTTCAATTTTAGTTAGAAAATAAAAAAAAAAAAAGTGCAACTTAAGGCACGACACTACTCGCGCCAAGTGTGGCGCTAACCGCGCCAAGAGGCGGCCCATTCACGCCAATAGCATGACCACCACGCTAACAGCGCCATCAATTCGTAGCCTACGTCCATTCACCACGATAACAGCGTGAACCTCGCGCGAATAGCGCGAGATGTTCGAACCAGGGCCAGTTATCTGCATTATTTCACGCTAACAGTGTGAAGCATAGCGCGACCAGCACCAATTATTCGAACTCAGGTGCTGTTTTTCAAGATTCCACGAAATCCGCTTAGGACGATGGCGCTAACCGCGCCAAAGGTTCGAGCTCAAGGACCTTCTAGTGGATTTCCACGTGAATAGCACCACCAATGGCACTATCAGCGTCAACATGACGCATCAATTAGCTCAAAGTTTTCCAATTCACGCTACTGGCGTGAGATTCCGCGCGAATCACGCGAAGAGGCCGACAGCAAAGCCCTTCAAGTGCCTAATGGCGCAAATCGCGCCGATTTCTGTGCTAACCGTGTGAGACGTCGCAGACTATTTTTAATTTTAAAATCACCCAAATCGCGGGATTGCGCCTTCTACTCCCAAATTCACTCCACAGAGCTTGCCCTGAACCCAGCTTCCCATACACCATCACCAATCACCATTAGCCCCTTTAAAAGCCTTGCTCTCTCTTGCATTCTCTCCCAAACTCTCTTCATTGCATTCTCTCTCGCATTCCCTCTCATTCCCATTTCTCTTTGCAACCAAAATCGCAATCACACCATGGCTGGAGACAAGGTAAGTTTCTGAACAATTGTTGAACTTAAATGAATGAATGTTGGATATGGTTACTTGGTAATAATTGCAGCTATGATTGGGTCTTACTATTTCTAAACTGAAATTTCTGATTAATGGTTAAAATTGCTTGCATCCTGGTTGGAGTAGTGCTCATAAGCAATAATGAATTTTAAAGTTGATGAGTCTTGAAGATATTTGATGCATGAATTCTATGGTTGCTTGAATCTTCACTATTATTTGGCCTAGTGATTTGAACTTAAGAATTATTGATATGAACTTGGCCCAATTATTTGGGTTGATTTAGTGTGATTTGATTAAAGCCTAAACACATTGATCTGGTTATGGCTAAGTATATATGTCTGTGTTGTCTGAAATTATGAATCATACCTTAAAGAAACTAGTTCATCCTTGATACTAAAAAGAGTGCTTGTGATATGCTTGATAAATTGCCTGTGTTTTGTAGAAAAACTTTGTTGTGAGCATGAGTTTACTGATTTTCATGTTTGGCTCACAATAGATGCTAATTTGGCATAAGGAGGTGAACTCAAAACTGTTGATTGAAAGGGACTTCACTAATTTGTTTTAACACTTGAATGCTTGTTTGATTAGGCACATTGATTGATAATGATTACCTACATGTCTGTTCTATGCCTAGAATATGCTTCCAATAGTGATTGATGTACACTATACTCATAATATGCATAATTAATTAATTTCAAATTAGGAACCTAGAGCACAATTAGACAATCCATGTTGCAAGATCCCTTCAATTGTTGGAATATGAATCAGCCCCAAGTGTACATAGCATGTCCCTGTTGATGAATGCATGATGAACCTCCCACAACTGGTTTCAAATTGAACAAAGTGATTCACTAATAATCTGTTATGTGGGTATTCTGCTTGAGGTGGAATTGAATAAATCGGGGTTTTAAATTGTTTCATAAAGTAGCTGGATTGTGTTTTGCTTGGGATAAAGAACGAACCTAAATCTGGAAATGGGTGATAATAACCATTGGTAATGCTTGTGAATGGAATCAGTCAAGTTAAACAAACCAAATGGTGTTGTGCTGTGAACATATGCATAATTAGATTGAATCTTTGAAACTGATACTTGAAGTGTGTGTTTGGATTGAATATTTGACTATTGAACCTAGGATGTTCTGAAAGGCATGACTGATGGCCCAATAGACTTGTGATGAACATTGCAATTGCCTACAAATGTTGATATTTGTGTTGTTGTGAAGCTATTCTGTTACTTGATTTTGTTCTAAATCTGGGAATCATGGGCACAATGTGAATTTCTGAGTAGATTGATTCCCTCAAATGCTTCCACGCTACCATGCTGGCTGTGTTGAGAACGGAACTGTGCTGTTGTTTCATTGACACTAATCACTGATGCATAGTTTACCTGAATTACCTGTTGTTGATTGAACTGGACTAATGAAAGAACCAAATCTGGGAATTAAGTCCAATGAATCATGGATTTTGTTCTGAGTTTCAGGGTAAACAGGTGACAAAAGGAAAGAAGAAGAACGCTGCTATAGGTGGCAGCAAACGGGCTAGAGTTTCTGAATATGATGAAGCTCGATTCCGCTCTGCCGAGTGTCAGGAGAGATTTGACACTTGGTACCTCCCTAAGAAAATAATACCAGAGAAAAAGATCCAGTGGGACACACTTCCAGAAGGAAACCCCGTGCTGGAAGTTATACTTAGACGCCAGTGGCAAAAGTTGGCGAGTTTCCCAGAACCTAGCTCAAGCGCCATCCTTAAAGAGTTCCTAGCCAACGTCGACCCCTCCACAGTAGCACGGAGCAGAATCAGCTGGGTGAGGGGTGTCCAAATCCCATTTGATGAGAAGGCTATAGAGCGCTTCTTGGACACCCGCTATGACCCCTTCGACGGGTGTGAGTTCAGTCACTTGTACCTGAGGATGCAGCCCGACGCTTTGACAAAGATGTACCGGGATGAGGTACCACAGCTGGCCACCACCATCAGGCACGCTATCACAGGCCTGTACACTGCATGGAAATCCAAACCAGGCCTAGATTACATCCCAGAGAAGCTGAGGAAGCATGACTTAGTAGGGGATGCAGCCTTTTGGCATCATTTTATAAACCACACAGTCCTTCCCTCCACCAACATAATTGATGTGAATGTAGAGAGGGCTGCCCTGCTTTACATACTCCGGGGAGAAGGTAACCTGTATATTTCTAACATCCTATCTAACCGTATTTTGCATATGATCCAGGATGCCAGTAGCAAGTCTTGGCTGGCCCATTCGTCTTTGATTCTGCACTTGTGTCACCATGCGGGTGTGGAAATCTTGGACGACGAGCCTATGGATGTATAGATTGCATCACTTATGAGCCACAAGACTTATTTAGACACTATGGAGAGCGCTGCTGAAGAACAAGTGATCCGAGCTTCAAAGCTCAAGCCAGAGGAACTTGCAGCTCACAGTCCTCGAGATGCACCCCCACAGGAGGAGCCTCAGTCACCAGAGCCAGTACCACCAGTTCCCCCCACCGCTGCTGGACATGAGCCACTCTATGCAGACTCTCCTAGCTATTTGGCTTTCCAAGAGTTTGTCAGGACACAAATGACACTTCAGACCCGCATGCTAGAGGCACTTTGCAGGCAGTGCGGAGTCTCTCCCAGTGATTACCAGATTCCAGTGACACCACCACCACCACCAGCTACTGCAGATATTCCTCCTGGACCCTCAGCTACTGCAGAGGTTGATGAAGCCATTCCTGAGCCTCCTCAGGCTATAGAGGCTAAAGCCGTACATGACATGAGAGAGGGAGATGAGTGACAGGACCAGTTTTATGTTTTTGTTTTTCTGTTTTATTTTGGATTCCGCACTTGACATTTTCACATTCTGCACACTTATTTTTTTGCATATATATATATAGTATTGTTTCTGATTCAATTTTATGCATAAAATCTATTTGGATTAATGTTTCGGGTTGGTTGCGATTTTCCAAATAATGCTGAAGTGATGAAAATTTTTCCAAAGCGCTGTAACCTTGTTAGTTGTTGCTGGGGACAACAATTTCTAAATCTGAGAATGGACGCGCATACGCATTATTTCGCAAATCACAGTCAAGGAACAAACGACGTCTAACAGAAAATTTTTCAAAAATAAATAAAGAAGCACATCAAATTTTTCAGAATAAAAGTGGGTGGACACAGTAATGGATAGAATGTCTCTGATGAAAGCTTGTGTGAAATGAAACATAGCATGAACTGCATGATACTTGAATGGAATTGTGATTGTTGGTATGTGACATGCACGTTGAGGATTGAAATGATGCTTGAATGAAGTCAGCTGAGATTGACTTAAGTCCAACACCTGTGAGGTTTTGAGCCAAACAGTGGTAAATTTTCTTTCTGAGAGACTCCATTTTCATAAGTCCATGACAGGGAATTGTCAACCAAGGCTTAGAAGAACACAAATTGAATTCAATTGGTATGGAAGAACAAGAGAATAATTAGATAAGTCCAGTTAGGAAACAATAAGCCTATCAGCTGGAAATCTGAAAAGCTGTATTAGTTTGCTTAACTTTACCTTAAAAAAAAAAATCCAAAATCAAAGAGAAAAGTCATTGGTTTTGTTGCCATAAAGAGTAATTGGTTGAATAAAGTTGCCGGGTTTTGAAAAGGATGAACAAGGAATATGGATGACCACAAGATTGGGACTTAAGAACTGGATCTAGCCTCATTAGCTACTATTCCAAATGATTTTCCTACCCTTAGCCCAGCCTAGTTACAAGCCAGAAAAGACCTTTTGATCAAGTTGTGCTTGCATTCGTTGAGAATATCTTCAAGCTTATGGTAGTGCTGTGACTATGTTGAGTAAGAGCTTGGCATAAACTGATACACTTGAGTGATGAGCGGAACAAATACATTCTGTGAGGAATACTCAAGTTAACTCTCACAATTGACAAGATTGAAGGTGTCATTGAAAGCTTTGATGTGAAATTGATCATACTCAGCGTGATGATTCTAGGACTGTAAATTGTGGTTTGGTTTGATCATTGATCTTTGCTTATTCTTGAAGTTCTGTCTGTTGCTGAGGACAACAACTTTTAAATCTGGGAATTATTTGATGTGTTGCTAACACATCTTAGTATTAGGCTAGTTTTAGGTCATAATTCAATTGAATAATTAGGAATATAGGTTACAATAAGTTAGTTTGTTGTTTATAATCCATTTGATCTCATTTCATTACCAAGTTGTGATTTCAGGGCTAAAAAGAGGAGAATCAAGCAAAAGAAAGAGGAAAAGCAAGTTGAAGGTCTCGCGCGGATCGCGCCAGATCCCGCGCGAGTCGCGCCATAACAGAAAGTTCAAGATCCTCAACTCGAACAAGTCGCGCGAGTCGTGCCAAGGCTAGCGCTAGTCGCGCCATACACCCAGGGGCAATCTGCCAACTCGAGGACTTCACGCTATCAGTGTGAAAGTCCACGCGACCAGCGCCATTAAGCCGCAAAGTCCACGCAATCAGCGTGGAACCTCACGCGAGTCACGCCATGAAGACAAAGGGAAGCTCCACGCGACGATGATTTGCTTCCTTAATTAAAAAGATTGGAGTCGGAAATTGAGACAGAAAGGTATTTTGTTACCCAAATTAAACCATTCTATATAAGGAGGCCTCTGGATTGAAGAGAAACATCTTGGAACAGCTTTTTAACATCTCTTTATCAAATTTGACAGCTGAAACATAGAATCAAAGCTAGGGTTTACTGCAGAATAATGTTTTCCATGTATGCTTTGGTGTTCTTGATGACTATGTCAGGCTAAATTCTGTATTGTGGTTAGGCCAAGAACCAATGTGAACTCCTCTGTAATTTGACTGGTATTGAATGAGATTGTTATGATTGCTTTATTTTACTCTGTTCTTCATTGTTATTTTCTTTCTTAGAACTGGCCATTCTATTTAAGTTCTGAGGGTTAGGATTCGCAATAGGGATGTTGGGATACTAATTTCTGACCTGAGTAAAGTAACAATTGTTCATTGCCTAGGGATAGGAATGCGTGATTGCAGAACTTTATAATATATTCTTTTAAATGCTTAGCTTGATAAAAATCACTAAGGGATTAGGGTTTTGATTCAGGTTAAAGGGTTAATTCGCTAAAGGATTAGGGATTAGCTAAATTAGAAAATATTTATTCTTTGAGTAATCGAAAGCAATTGATCTTGATAACCAGTTAAGTGAAAGAGGTAGAGATCAAAGAGGATTGTGTCCTGACTACAATTATTCTTTCCATTGGTTACAACTCATTTTATTTGCTTTTGAATTCATTTTAATTTCTGTTCTTTATTTAAATACTCAAATTCACAACACAACAATTCTTCAAAAATACTTTCTTTTTACTTCCAATTACTTAGACCGTGAATTACTGTGAAATTCATACCAATCCCTGTGGAGACGATACTCTACTTACCCACTTTATTACTTGAACGAGCGGTATACTTGCCATTTTCACAACAATTACCAGGTGATCGTAATTGATTACTTCGTTCTTGAAAGTGTTCCCATGAGTGATCAAGAACACTTTAATCGATTAAATCAAGAATCTAATTGATTACATTGTTCTTGAAAGCTTTCTAAGTGTTGGAAAGAACACTTTAATCGATTAAAATGAGAATCTAATCGATTACTTCTTTGAGAAAATTGATTACATTGGCAATTTAATCGATTATAGGTGGTTATAATTGTTTTCTCTATAAATAGTCACCTTGTGTTCGCACTTTCAACAAAATTTGAATAAGTGTTTTAGTATAAGTTTTTATGAATCACACATTCAAGTCTTCGCTTTTGAAGCGCTCATGGTTAAAGTGAGTTGTTAACATCTTGTGAGATCAAGAAGAGATCCATTCAGTCAAGCATTGGTTCTTGCATTTGAATGACCAAGTTGTGTCTCTCCTTGACTTAGTTTTCATATGTTTTTACATGTTGTTACAACATATGCATAAGTTTTCTGAAAACATGCTAGAGTAGGATTTTCTAGTTTGGGCTAAGGGTAGGTGTTTCCTAGGATTTCATTCACAAAGGACCCTAAGGGTTGGTGTCTCTTAGGCTTTCATTCACGAATAAATAGTTTCTTATTATTGTAAATGTTTTGAAACTTTGTATGGATGATTCTTGATATTTGTTTTAATAAATCTATCAGGTTGATTTGTATTGATTACAACGTATACTTTACATTTTATTAGGTAATTTTTCATTAAAAATATTTTTAAAAAAACAAATGTTGCAATTAGTGACTGATTTTGCGACTAAGATAACAAATCCATCTTTGAATCAGTCACTGAATTATGCCATTAAATTAATTAACACCAGTTGCTATGCAACAACCGCTGAAACAGTCACTGCTACTCAGTCATTGAAATAGTCGTTGAAGACCACTTGCGAAATCAGTCACTATGAACAACGATTAAACAATGTTAGTTGTTGAATCAGGGTTAGTCCATATAGCAACTAATTTTCCTATAATAGCGACTTACTGATTTGTCAGTCACTATTCATCTATTTTCTTGTAGTGTATTATGGCCCTTTATCCCATTACCAAGATTTATTATCAAAGCAAAGGTTTAGAGAAAGACAGAATCACACACATAACTTATATTGGTTCAGTCCTTAGGAGAACCTATAGCCAGTTGCTCCTAGAACTTTCACTAATAGAGAACTAAGTACAAACACTATGCACAAGCAATTTCCTAAAATTCTACACTTCCCTTGAATCATACAAGAGATGGATCAAGAGTTGAAACGCTATCAACTCACACAAACCCTTAATAACCCTAATCAAGGTTAGAAACTAGAAAGAATTCGAAATTAGATTGAATACACTTGAATGTGCAAATTATAATATGTTAAAGCTCTTCCTTTCTTTCTCAAATGATGATGAAAAATGAATGAATCTTGATCATCATGAATCTCTTGTTGAAATGCAATTGGGTTCCCTTAGATGACTCTCAAAAAGTGTTTTTAAAAAGATAAGATCGAATTGAGAGTCACAAATGAGAATGAACAAGTGATGGTATTTATAGTCTATATTGATAAAATAGATCTAATCGATTATCAAATATGGTAATTGATTATTTTGTTCAAATCCCTCTTGTTTTGCATTTCCAAAAACAGGTTAATCGATTAAAGATTGGTTAATGGATTATCTTGTTTCACATAGAGCTTTTCAAGATCCTATGGTTTTAGAATAATTGCTTATCAAATGTGGTAATCAATTGTTTCAAATCACAGAGAACTCCTAAGTTTCTAGACGCAATCTAACCGATTACAATATGTGGTAATCGATTGTCTCGGTCCATAGAGACTCCTTTATGAAAATGGCTTAGGCAATTGATTACAAAACTTCGTAATCGATTAATTCGATAAAACTTGCATATATTTCAAGAGAAGTAAGTTATGTTGCTTGTGCTAACATTTTGTAATTTATTACTAAACTTGGTAATCTATTATACAATGTTGAACTCATTATTTTGTAGAAACTTTGAGATCAATACATTTTTCGATTGAAACAAAAATGCAACATAACATATATCACAAAATAACATCAGGACTATGTCCTAGAGAGCTTAGAGGCTAACTATCCTAGACTCTAAAGAGGTCCTAAGAGGGATAGCTAAGGGAAGAATCACAAATCATCCATATGAGGTGCTCCCATAACATCCAACCCTTTGAAATTGTTTCATAGCACTCCTTCATCTCCCTATAGTCTTCCTTGTGCATCCTCATGAGTGTTGTGCTTTTAACACAGTGTGTGCATGGCTTTCTTCTTTTTTTATTGGAGGGTTTTTCATTTACCTTATTTTTGTACAAGAGGTTCCATGAGTTGCAGAACCAAGCCAAGAAATACCCTTGGTTGTTTTTGCCACTAGGGTGTGGGTCAACATATTGAATTACTAGTCCTAAGCTAGCTCAAACGCGACATGCTATGAGGAGAAAGGAAGAATCCATGAATTTTAAGAAATTAAGGTAGCAGATTCATTGAATTACTAGAACCTACATTACGTCTTCCACAAAAACTTGCTAATATAAAAAAAACCTCTTCCACAAAAATTTAGGCGTGCGGTATGGAGAAAATACCATGCTTGCAAAGTTTTACAAAATTTAAGTTATCATGCATGATGGTTAAATTAAACCTTAAAAATTCTTATATAAACAACATAGATTAGTTGGACTTTCATAAAACTTAACCAACTTATTTTTACCCTTGTCAAATATTTGAGTAGTAGTTGTTTTAAGGCTTAATTATTGTTTTAGTCCCCATTATTGTTCTACCACCAGCTCTGGATGACGGTAACCCGACGGCCTCAGGTGACGACACCCTATCGACTGGAGGTGATGGAACATCGTTGGCCTAAGGAGAGTACCTTAGATCGACAGGAGAAGTAGAAGGCAGTAAGGACAACCAAGGCGAAAATGTATTGGTGTCAAAAAGGGCATCACCTTGCGACACAAAGTCTTTGGGGTGGAAAAACGCCCTCAACTAAAGCTAAATACCCTTATCTCGATCACTACTAGAACCCATTAAAACTAAAACAACCTACCTGAAATTGTAATACTCATCGGATGCAACAAACAAGAAGTCATTTTCTTTAGAGCAAAATCATGGAACGAAGAAAAAAAATGAAAGTGAGAAGTCGAGTGTGTTATTTATAACATGGCCAAGACCCCTGAAGCCTATATGCCTCAGGCCCATACACATGGGAAATGAAGCGACACCTCATTTATAACTCGAAACACCATAATGACTAAAGATTAAGCAATGGCGATAACAATTAGACTTTCAAAATTCAAAATTCAAAATCAAAACAATTCGTTAAAAACCCTCCGCGTCCCTTCAGAATTTGAGGCATGGGGGCATGTGTACATATAGGTGCTTCCGTACATGAACTAAGATACCCCTCAGCCATGATCGAACACCCCACCGGACAGTCAACCAGATCACCCCAAGAACAATCATGAAGACCCCCTCAGTATACCTCCGGACCACAAGCAGAGCCCCATCCAGAAACACCAAAGGGTTCCCTCAGCATACCTCCGGACCACAAGCAGAGCCCCATCCAGAAACACCAAAGGGTTCATACCCTTCAACCCAAGCCAAATTCCCTTTGGCTCAAATCGAATACCTCTCGTCTTAGGTTGAACACCCCTCATCCAGGGTGAACCCCAAAAAGAATCCCAATCACATATTAGGGATATCAGTTAACGATAATGTAATCGGCATTTAGACCTCCTTAGCATGTAACCTCGAATTAGCATTCCCTTAAGGCTAAGGTAAGGCCCATGTACCCAAGGCCCATTAAAATATGTATAAAAAGGGTGAGATTCTTAAGGTAAATTAGGCATTGCCTTTGCGGATACTGACTCCCGAAGCATAGGAGTAGGAGACGCATGCAAAGTCACATCAGAGATGGGAAATTTACCTCAGTACCCTTGTTAATGTTTTAATTACGTTAGGATTTATGTCGGCTAAGTGTAATCGAATCCTAATTGTAGTACTGAACCGAAGCTCAGGTCGTCTCCTAAGAGAATAGTGCAAGGATGAATATTCAAATAAAAACCTTTCGAATGAAGATATTTTTGTGTTTCTATATTTTAAACTACCTAAAACTAAACTAATCAAAACAAAAAATAAAAGATATATTTTTCTAGAGAGATTAATGTGGTGAAAATTTAATAATAGAAATTAAAAGAAAAGGTAAGAAGTTACTCGTTGATGCGATAATAATTGTAGATAAAAACAATAACGTTGAGATGCTAAGATTGTACTCAGAATCTCCCTATTTGCTGCAATTCCTCACACTTCTACGTTGTTATATCGCTCATCCCTAATTCACTAATGTTTTTTATCCCTGATCCCTTAAGTGATAGACCCTAAATCACTTGTGTTGATTCCCAATCCCTTGGCAAACCAACATAAGCAATCAACATTATCGTTTGGGAATTAGTGAGGCTTAACTAAAATTATTATATCCCTAGAGATAACTTTAATTAAGTATCCTATTTGGTTCGGGTTTCACAAGACTCGCCAATGTGCATGTTAATTCCTGGAATCATCAATGAGGTGCACAGGCTCACAAACAATATATTAATTGAGAAAATTACATCAAATAAGGTTCAATCCTTTCCTCTCCTAGCTAAGAAAGAAATTAGCCACTCATGAAACACAAGAAGAGAAAAGAGAATAAGGTTTTTCAGTGAAAGGTGGTGCGTAAGCGTTTTTTTGTTGCTGCCTATGCCTCTTTATTTATAGAGTCATAGATATATTTAATAGAGGCAAATAATCTCCTTAATTTACAAAATAATATAATCTATACAGGAAAATTATTTCTTCAGCTGATATAATATGTTTTAATTGTTGCAACTATCTTCCAAGTAATTTTCTTCATTTATTTTTGAGATATATCTCCATAATTATCTCTGTTTTGAATTAATTCAGTTTCTGGACACACTGTCTAGCACACTCCTTGCTTAAGCGAGATATGTTCTATAAAATTTTATCTTCTCCTATGTTTAAGCTGACTTAAGCGATCTATACCTCACTTGAGTGAGACCTCCTTGTAAAATTTCTCTATTTATTTGTAAAACTCACAAAATCATATTAAAAACTTCAAAAATTCTAATTTCTATCTAAAATATATTAAAAATTGAAAACATAACAAATTTGATTCAAAACAAGACCTAAATTATATTAAAATATCAAATAAAAGTCTCAAATTACATATGAAAATATGATAAATTTAACATTTATCAACCCTGATGGAGATACACCATCCCTTCCAATCCAACCAATAATACACCTCAAATCCAGCAAACAACAAAACGTCCTAAATGACAGTTAACAAAGAAACACATATAAACTAAACCTGTCATTCCTTTAATAGCTCCACACAATGGCTTGTACTACACACATTCACCTGTTAATTATTATCCCCATATAGTGCAAAACTATCTGGGAAGTAAAATGCAGGAAGCAGCTTACGGTTTGAATTGTAAAGTGGGAAGCTATAATTTGAAATATCTGGGTCTCCCAATTAACGCAAATCCACGAAAAAAATCTACATGAATGGGTTCCAGTTGTGGAGACTATTATTAGAAGAAGACTTGATTCATGGGAGAGTAGGTATCTATCTTTTGGAGATTGAGTTGTTCTCTTGAAGTCAGTACTTTCTGCTATCCTTACATATTTCTTTTCTTTTTTCAAAGTTCCGGCCGTCATGTATCATTAATTCTATCGAGTATCTATCTAAGAAGTTTATTTGTCGTGGGAAGGAGACAAGTAGAAAAGTTCTTTTCCAATTAATAATTAATAGAGACTTCAAACTCTAAGATCTATGATTAAATTAAAATAATTTTACGTAATTTAATTCGCGCATTCGATAATAAAATATTTTTTCTTTGATAAACATTGTTCAACTTGGTGCCACCATTAACCTTCAATAGACGTATTTTGGGTAAGTAAAATGGTCAAGGCACTGACTTAAAGAAAAATCATGCAATCACAAAACAAAATTAATTGCATAAATATTTAAAAAAATCTCTACTATACAAACCTTTGATTTCTTTTGCATACATCAGTAATATTTTAAAGCATCTCCAATGATGAAATGACAATGAAGTTAGTTAATTCACAGGCAAATCTTATAATGTCACGTCAAATTTACCAATTTTATTAAGTTTTTTCTCCGATTGTATAACCTTTAAGAACTTAAAATTAATTGGTCTTACAACTATCTAAAGATTCTTAAAAACTGTTGAGAACCATTGCCTCTTTGATTTAAGTTACTCCAATGGTGAAACTCAAAAACCAGCTTCCACTAAATTTGCTCAAACGGTAATCAAGTACAGCTTTCGTAATGACTAATGTGGCATACCTAACACATGAACTTTGTAATCTTTTAAATAGGTAATATTGTAGCAGGTATTCTAGCTTGACGGCTTGTGGCCTGGTCCAGCTATTAATGTCACATTTTCGCAATGTACATCGATCCTCAAATCTATCTATAGCTTCTAGCCTTCTACATTTCAAGATGGCCTTTTCACTATTCATATAGGTTATCTTTTGTTTTTCTATATTCAGGCCCTTTATTTGGGCCAATTTTCAAGTTTTTCCCTCAAAGTAAAACATAACAATTAAATAATACAATTAATTATACATTTTAATAAATTGTTTACAAAAACTATGTACCAAAAAAATATTTTAGTAAAACATTCAAATAGATTATCGTAACATTATTTAAATAAGTTCTAGCTACAATCGAATATATCACTTTAACTTTCATACAATAAAACTTTATATAATGAAAATTTAACCATTTAAACATAAATATTATAAGAGCCTAACCTACTATTCATTTAGAGTTTTCTTTTATATTTTTAATTAAATTATAAAAATATTATAATTATTTCATTATTCAAAACTAAAATTAATTTTTAATTTTTTAGTTAACAAGTTGTTGGGAGTCTAGGTAAAATTTTCTAAGTATTAGAATCGAATGGAATGAAAACATGATACTGAGGTTATGTTCGAATGACCATCAAAAAGTATATAAATTGATATATTTTGACGATAAATCAAGAAGGTAGAACTTAGAAGATGAAGACTATCACTATTACAAAAATTAGATTTTAAGACGGTTAAATCACCCATTCAAAGACGATTCCCCAACCGTCCTAGTATCGAGTGACTTAGAAAGTTCGACTTACGAAGACGATTGTCGGACCGTCTTAAAATCATATTTTAAGGTTTTTTAAAATACTTTCTAAGACGGTTATATGCGTCAACCGTCTTAGAATGTATATATTCAAAGATGGTTGAAAACGATGACAGTTTTAGAAAGTAGTTTTACAATTTAAAAAAAAAAAGAAACAAATAACATTCTAAGACGGTTTATGATGCAACCGTTTTAGAATGAATATACTTTCTAAGACAGTTACATCAGGTAACCATCTTAGAATCAGTTTTGTTTTGTTTTTTTTTTCTAATATCTAAGTCGGTCCCTGCATAGCCGTTTTAGAGTTTTGAATACTAAGACGGTTTTTCGTTTAACCGTCTTAGAATCTGTGTACATATTAAGACGGTTAAATATAGAACCGTCTTTGTTTGTTTTTTTTTCCCTTTATTCCTTTTTTTTTTCATTTTTTCAATTCATAGTATGCTTTATTTTTTAAACATCTACCAAGAAACTCTCATCAATGAAAATATAACAACAAATAGCAATCTAAAAAAGATGAACAACTACAAATATGATCCAAAAAGGCAGTGACAGAGCCATCTATCTATATATATATATATATATATATATATAGTTAATTGGTACTTACATAAAAGGCAGTGATAGAGCCATCACAAATGACAACCATGCTTTTCTTTACTGCAAAGTGTAACCAAGCACCATATGCTATAAGAAATGCATAATTTTTATCCAATAAAAATGACATCAAATATGTAACTTTTGTAAAACAGCTCTAAGTAGCACTTCAAGTGTATCATGGTTTTAAAATCCAATTTGATTCATGCCACAAAGAAATAAAGAAAGACAATGTTCCAGTTAGAATAAATTGTTTAACACCATTCTTCATCTGCTCCTACATTTGCCAAATGATTCGGATGAACCACTTCCTCCTAACATACCTCCAACTAGGCGGCCAGGCAACCCAAGAACACCGCCGACAACACCTTTTCTTGGACCTTGTTTAGCAAAACCTATTCTTTGTTTGTCCTCGTTAGAAAATCCCAGCATGCGAACCATTACATCCAAAACCTGTCCCAATATCACACTTCATGAGCAATATGAATTTGAACAAGAGATGACACATAATTGGTAAAAGAAGACTGCTTAAATACATGTACTGCAACGACTAAACAAATACAAGTGGACAACACAATTTTACTTGGATCAAATAATTAAAAGCTCTGACAATGAAATAAAAGCTGAGTCCATGAATCCCCCCAGTGCACGCACACACCAAAGGTTATGATTATTACATGCAACATAAAAGAATATACTTTCCTGCATAAGGTATCTTAAGCAGGCAAATTAGAGGGCTTCCATACATACCTCTTTGTTGTGGTTTCTCTGGAAATAAGTGACCCATAATTTTATCACAATGCGCCTGCCAAAAATACAAGATTAGTATAATAATTCATTCTCGAGCAAAAGCAACGCGATGACAAATGACATATACGAAAATATTGTAGACAATAGTCCCTTCAAGCATTTCATCTTCATTTAAAACCAATCAGCTAGAAATATTGGATGCTCCCAAGTCACAAGGCCAAAAGCTGATATTGCATTAAAATTTACTTTGATGAAAAACATGCCAACCTGTCAACAAGAAAATCATAATCCACTGACATTCTATTTAGCTGTGTCATTCTCTGCTCAACAGCTCGCCTTAATATGGAATTGTTTTCTTCAAGCTTGCTTCCTCTACTTCTCCATTCTGATTGTACCTTCTCAGATTGAGAAAGCTTGGCTAAAATTTCTTCTCTATGTATGATCAACACATTCGCTCTGCAATCTGCATCCTGGCAACCATGTAATCTACATGTTACTTGAATTGGAAATGCCAAGTTAACTAATACTTTATGAGGTGGAAAACGAAATAATATATCAATATAATGTATCAAAGCTGAGGATTAATGGGGAACAATATAGGATGATTTAAGCTTTAAGGAATCTGAAAAAGTAAATGATAAAATAAAAAATCAAATACACACAATAGAAAGTGAAATGAACACGTTGAAACTAAGCTCCCCCAGTCCTCACCAATTGAATTATCCCAAACCAGTCCTTTAAAGTTGTATCATATTGAATTAATTGTTCCCACATACCCACCTTAACTGAATAGCATCCTAAATCTTTAGCCTTGTGTGACAAGGTGAAATGGCACTACCCTAGCTCAACTGAACAATAGATTGAATTAAATAGTTTCCTTTAAAGGAAAGTACTGATGCTCATATAGTCAATGATCCAGGGAGAGATCCCTTTAACCAATCAAAGAATTCCTTTTGCAGATATACAAGATCACTTGACACCCACTGACAGGACATTTGTAATTTTGTATTTTAGCTTTCCCATAGCACAAGCTCTGTCTCTTCTGATAACCATTACCACTAACCACTCTCCATAACCACCGATTTCCTTCTATTATCTTTTTGAAACTAGCCTAAACTAAAAAGCTTCCAAATTATCTTACCTCTTGTAACGCCTCTCTTAACTCTCTCATACTTGATTGATTTTTGATGAAATTCGTGTTCACTTTATGTTATAATGCTCTTGGTTATAAATTTTTCACGAAAATTCTTTTGCCTTGCCAATTTTATGTTTCGTGAATAGCGTAAACGATTTTTCTCACCACGGTTCATATAATAAGAATACAGTCCATGATACAGTCCAAATATAGTTATCCAAAATAATACACAGACTGTCTATTACAAATTACATGCCATATGAAATTACAAATGACAGCAACAGTTCATCAAAACTTCTTCAACAATCTTCATCTACAGCTCATGCTTTCCTGTTCTTCTGCTCGCCCAAATGAATTGGGGTCATCACAGGTGTCAACCACAGACACAACTCGGGTAAGTTTATGACAAACATAGTTTGAATAATACACACAGATGGATAAAATCTTAATCATAAAAAGACCACACAACTTATACAGTGTACAAATCATCATACATATACCCATTATGCGATGTATATGATGCATGCTCATCTTTTTATATGATGCATGACTGAGATCTCAGGTTATCATTAAATCATCATCAGTGGCCACAGTCAAGATAGCTCCATCCCAGTGGCACACCTATCCATTCAGTCGGGGTAGGGCAGGGGCGTGTAGGAATGTCACCTCCACCTATGTGATCATCATGGTGGTGTGGTCCTCCCTGAAACACACTACCCCCCAGTTCAATATCTGAACGCATGGACTCGGTTCAGCTATCTAACAAACAACTCCACTGATTAGCCCCCGTCAGGCATAACTCCACGGATTAACCCCCGCCAGGCATATGCGTATGAAATGTATGAATGATTCATTTTATCAAGTTTTTAATCATTATTACCATTCGTGGCATATGTTTCTTAACACATAAAGCTTATGTCCTCCATCACAAAAAACTTTACACCACAATCTCGGTATACAGCCATCATTCACCACAACTTTTGGAATCCATAAATAATCACCATACAACACGAGGATTCCAATTATTCCATCATCAACATAACACGATTCTTAATTAGTTTCTTATCATCAAAATCTAATTTATTTCTCAACATCAAAATCATAGACCATCAAGCAATATGTTAACATTGTGAAGGTATATAGAATTACTTTAACAACACATGAAAGATCACATAACTTATTTTATTTCTTTGAAATCTTTTATCAAACACTTGGTGTGCTTTATGGAAACACTCAACAACACATGTAATAACACATAACTTTTGATTAAACATTCTGTCATGCAAATATAATTCAATTTCAATAATAAAGATTCAAATAAAGATTCAATCCAACAACTCTTAGGCATATTTTATTCATTGAAGCAAACTATCAAACACATGGAGTGCAAGTTTGAATTCATAGAATTCTCTAAAGAAAGCTACTAAACTTTAATCTTTATAAAGTTCAACATAATGAATAGCTTGTTTCCAACATAGTCTTATCATAAATAAACAAGTTTAAGCACTTAGAGAATACTTGTATCAAAAAATATATAACTTAAAGACATATAGATACTTAAAGAAACACAAAGAATTTCGGCCAACATCAAGGTATAACATCATATTCTATTAAACAAACTTTAAACAACTATTCTCTTTAAAGATAGTCTTACTACCTCTTGTGTTTGATTACTTTTAACTTTCCTTTGTTAAATTAGATTCAACTTAATTATTCAATATTCATTCCTTAATTTTAAACCAAGTTATTTTGTCAATTAATCATGTATCTAACTATCCTTAATTCTTTGAGAACTTTCATCAAACATCTAGGATGCATAATTAAACAAGGATTAATACTCAAACTAAGCTCATCATAAACTCCCCATACCTTGTTCCCTAAGCCTTGTGGACAGCCTTTCTTTATTTGAATTGAAGAATCCTTGCTCCTAGAGTGGCTAGTCTTCACGTGAACTTCCAAGGTTTTAGGCTTTTGCTTTATGTTTTGGTAAAAGGTGAATTAGAAAAGAATGGAATGAAAGGCTTTAGGCTAGTGTTTTGCACGGTTTTGGACTCCCCTTGGCTGTCCAATTTTCAGCTATCCTCCTCCTTTTATAGGCTAGATGAATTGGCTTTTCTAAAAAATCTTCAAAGCTTATATGATTACCTAGCTTTTTGGTTGTTTTCATTTTATTGGCTATTGAACTAAGGTCTTACAAGTGTCCTATATCAAGAGAATTCTACACCATTCCTACTTCCACCTAGCTTGCACATTTTGTGGTTGGTCCAAGGTGCATTCCATTTGCTTTCTATTCATAATCGTGGGTATCTTAGACTCAGTCATAAAAATTTCTGCCCAAAACCCGTGTTACAAAAATATTCATTCTGAACTTGTTAACCGTTGGATATTCTTAAAATTTTAAATACATACTCCTATCTTACGTATCTAACTTTTTACTGTTGGGATTTTTGAAATAATACTTAGAACTATCTACGGGTCCAAAGGAGTCAAGAGGAAATGTATTTAGAAAAAAAATCTTCTTTAAGCCATCATTTTTTGCTTTCTACTTGTTTTATTTTTATTGTCTAATGACTTTGGTCCATTCAAGTGTTATGCTTCTTGAAAATTATTCATTTTTCCTTCCTCTTTCACGTTGGATTGCATTCTTGGAGAGCAAGCCTTACTTGGTTTCCTTTTCTCACGTGGAATGCCTTAGATTTAAGTGTTTTGTGTTTTATTTTCCTACTAGGTTTTTTCTTGTTTCTTATTGGTTCCTTTTGCCTCTAATTATTTAAATTACCAAACTAACTTATTTAAAACTCTTATTCCTTCTATAATTAAGAATAAATCATATAGATTATATCTCTCCATTTTCCTAGATTTTTCGAATGCTTGAGTTAACCTAGATCGAGCTCTTTTCAAAATCTTTCCCAAAATTCCTAGAAATTATTGTTTAGGGTTTTCTGCCACTGGTCATGTTAATAATGTGTTGTCTAAAAACATTTGATCCCATATTGAGGTTCCCACAAATTTCAAAAGTCATTTGGTCAGTTTTTTGACCTAAGGGCATTTTGGTAATTTTTCCCTTCACCCTAGGGGTAAAATCGTCATTTCTAAAAAATGTTCAGGATCTCTCTGTAATTGTCACTCTAAGGGTATCTTTGGTCATTCTAAAACATCTAAGGATATTTATAACATTTTTTTCGTGAAAATGTCTTTACTGGACTTCCTAGTGCAATTTGGTCATTAATAAAATATCCAGGGGTATTTTGGTCATTTATTGCCTCAGGGACCTAACTGTCATTCTTGAAATTGTCCAAAGATATTTATGTCATTTTCAAAAATTGTCCAGGGTAAATTTGTCATTTTCACCCTAGGGACATAAGCGTCATTTCTGAAATTGTTCAGGGCATTTCTGTAATTGTTACTCTAAGAGTGTGTTTGGATGGGATATTTAAAATAGGGAAAGTAATTAGTTAGAGGATTTAAAATTCTTTTCCTCTAAATAAATTGTTTGGATATTCTTTTAAAAGAAATTTAAAATTTTAGCATTTTAAATTAGAATTTGTTTTAAACTATAGACTTGGAATTTTAAATTCTTAGAAAAAATGCAGGAATTCTAATTCCTCTTTTTCCTTCGAAGCTCTCGTGCCTTCTCAACCCTAACCCTCAGGCTCTCTCTCTCACTCACCCTTCTCAACCTACCACACGCTCTCTCTCTCACTCCTCTCAACCCACCCGTTGTCACTCCCTCGGAAGTCTGCCGCAACCTCCGTCGTGCCCTTCATTCCGCTTCACTTTGGCTCACTTTGCCTCACCCTCGTCCCACTGTGACAGTGCTTGCCTCTATTGCTTCCAACCTCCATTGTGTAGTAAGTAGCAGTGTATAATTTATGGTCCTTTAGAAGATTAATGTCTTTGTTGTTCGTGCTCCCTCATTTGTTATAGGTTTCAATTATATTATTCTGGTGTTGGCAACATGCTTATTAATTTGTTGACATTGCCAATTTATGTTTGTGTTTGTTTAAACCCAATATATACTAAGTTTTAAGTATAAATCCCTTCTAGCTCCTTAAACCCCTTTTATCAGCCATTTCTTCTTTAAAATAGAAACCCCTTTTATTCGAGCTCATTTTGTTTGATTATTTTTATCTTCCCTTTTCGTGGATCCCTCTCTTTGACAGGTGAAGAGATAAGTTAATAAAAGAGCCTGAGCAATTTTGCTTTCTAATAACAGAGTCTAACTTGGAGAGTCCTCTAAACAGGTCTGTTGTAGCTAGCACATGCATTCGAATGATGGGGAAGGTTGAATATTTATAAATTGCCAACTCTTCTTATTAGTATCGCTCCTAAGTTTCCTTTGATTTAGACATACTATATTTGTAGATTATTCCTGCTACTCTGTATCCTTTATATATACTTCCTTAGATTATATCATTATTGTTATTTATATAGCGTGTGTTGCAAGGAGACCTCCTGGTTATGCTTTTATTGATTTTGGCGACTGTAGTTTACCACAAGATGTTGTTC
>PYAF01000873.1:436861-446918 GCA_007407185.1 Glycine tomentella
AGGTGATAACACTTTAGAAATGCTTGGTACTCGGAGGTATCGCGTATATCCTATCTGGGTTGACTTAATAATAATGCCTGCAAAAGTACAGTCTAATTCTTAGTTTTAAACCCCAGAGGCTGATAAGAAATATATGCACGAAAATCAACAAAATGAAAGAAAACAACCACTAAAATGCAGACCTTAAGATCATTGGACAAGGCATAACCAACAAGGATCCTTCCATTCATCAACTCTGCCACTTTCTTATGCGCAGCCCAAAAATCCTTTGCTACAAAGTTTATCATCATGTTGAAATGTATTAGTTTATCAGCAAAAGAATGACAATGGTAACTAGTGATTATAAAAATGGTTAGGAAAAATCATGATCCTCATAGTACATGAGTCAAACAAGGACTCTATGCAGGCTGAAACCAACAGGATAGCTAAGAAGACCAAATACTTAGATTACTATGTGCGGGCTAAAATTTTTTGTACTTAAAAATTATGGAGTACTTCTTTTACATTATGCAGAGAGTAATTCAGAATGCAAAATTAGCCTTTTCAGAATATAAAGAAAGTACTCCTTGATTTTTATGAGATAGAGGAAGAAACACCCTTAGGTATGATATAGTACAAAAGGATGACGGGGAGATGTTAGATTTTGCTGAATAATTTTTATGTTATTTCTATTAACTGTGTTATAGGCATTGTAGTGCATGAAGCAGCTTTGTTTCTTACAATGTCAGCCAATGATTAGATCTTTGTAATATAGCATAAAAGCAGTTAAATGGAACGAGAAAAAGTCAAGAAAATAAGTGTTTCCATTCCTCTGGTTAATTCCCATTGGTCTCGTTAACCTCAACCTCAAATTCAACTTCAACAAGGAAACCTTCCTTGTACCTGTCAATTGGATGCTTTTGTTAAGACTTGAGAGACACTCACTGTGACTGATCATAATACTAGTTCCAAAGTAGTTGATGACTATTGACTGCTTTAAGGAAGCTATTCAGAGGCTGAGTTAAAACCAAGTAACTCTTACAATAAATAAGGGTTATCATAACTCATGTTATCTATATTGAGGTCAAGCTTCACTTGAAATGTATTTTTAATGTTAGCAAATTACAAGTATTATGAACTTAAGCTACTGATGATTTTTCTTCAGTATAGGATTAAAGTACTATACTTGTCATCACACTCAAGACAAAGAACATGAATCAAGTTTCGTCTTTGTGATCTTTCTAACAAGCATCCTAATAATAATTGAACCCAGATATTAGCTGTCACAATACTGTATCCAGACTCTGTGTTTCCTTATCCTATGATCTTTTATTGATAAGTTTATCCAGACTGAACACATTCAATAAGAAATTCCTAAATAGCATGTCCTGCTTTTGGACATTTTCCTGATTGTTGGATGGCTTGAAAGAGCTAGAGACAACTAGCATAATAATGGATGATGATATAAAACCAAACATAATAACTCTAAAATAGATAGAGGTGATGAAAAGATGATCAGATGGTATAACTAGATATCTGGAAACAGGAAAATTGAACAGGAGACACATAATGATAAACGTGATACAAAAGGCAGTCAAATGGGTAATAGGTTGATGTTGCAAAGTAGAATGATAGAAACAAGTCACAGGTTTTGGTGAAATGAGAAACTATGGCTGCATGTGAAATTGACACCATAATATAACAATTTCTGAAGATTGGGTGACATGCATGTCAGTGAACAGTTGCAAGGGGAATGATAAGCAAGTAAATACTGAATAGTTACAAAGCTAGTAATTAGTGCATGTTTAACTAAACATATTCTACCTAGAGTATCAGTTTTTCAGTCACTTCTTTCAATTTTAATTTTAAAAAAAAAGGCTCTTTTTATCCTTGTCCCTTGAAAATCGATTTCTTGGCTGATTTAACAACAACCATTTAACTTTACCTCCCATTTCCAATAGGATTGAACACAAATTCCAGTGTACCCAAACCCATAATACAGTAGATGAAAAATTGTTTAAACATGCTAAATACAAGCCAGAGTCCTAGAGGTTCCAAAAAAAAAATTGGGGCAAAAACTTAAGAGGGCCCTTGGGGCCATCGAAGAAAAGGAAAATGCAAAGAAGAGTTGAAAATAATTGGCTACCCTCAAGAAGACCTTCAACTCCAAAGTCCATCGGCTAAAAACAGGCTGGAAGAAGTGGTATAGAGACTGAATACCACATGAATGCACAAAATGTTATCATTATGAGCACTGATACACATACCGGTCAATCTTCTAAAACCAGAGGCATAATTGGTGGCAATCTTAGCAACAACTTGACATATATGGAAATGCTCATATAGTCACACCCATCAGTGAGAATGCATGAAGGGAAAGAAACAATCACATAGAGAAATTAAGGAATAGAGAATAGAGAGAGAAATATGGGAGTGAAGTAAGGGAAATGAGAGCTTACGAGGTGAGCGGGGATTGAAACAAAGATGCGCTCATCATTATGAACGGTGGTGACGTTGGAGAAACGAGCGGTGAGGAGGTGGATGAAGAGGTCGGGAGCCCGAGGCTCCAAGGCAGATGGTGGCGCATGTGACGCGATCGAGGCGGAGCCACCGACTGTAGACGAGATGGCGGAGGATTTTAGGGCACGAGAGAGGGAAAGGGAAAATGAGAGTTAGCTTGTCGTCGGGACCTTTTTGGAGACGAGGGCAAAACAACAACGTTTCAAAAACCCATTCAATAATTTTAAGACGGTTATACATAACCCATCTTTGAAAGCACTAAAACGAAGACAATTACAGGAGAACCATCTTTGAAATGTTCCTCTTAATTTCAAAAATGCCACCGCCTCTCCTTCTAAAAGGGTTTATCTACAACCGACCTAAATTGGCCATCTTAAAATGCAATGTTTGTAGTAGTGTATCTTTGAAGACAAGTTATTGAAGTTATATGTTCCTTGAAAAGAGTAAAGAAAGGATCATTGAAGGCATGTTGTTTCTATCAAGTATAGAGAAACCGTTATTAACGGTTATCCAAAAAGGGGAGCGAAGATACAAGTGTCAACATCGAACAAAGTTAATTTGAATAAGTAGTACACTGGTACGAATATTTTTAAATTGACCATTGAGTCAAATTAAATTATAAATAGGCACAACGATAGACATTTTTCCTTGGTTATGAAAATTACATAAAAACCTTTACACCAACACGTCGCACAAGGAAAATGGTTATTGGTTACCAGGACTAACTGTATGTACAATCCCATACTTTAATGTAATCTACAATTTCTGTAATTTATCTTTGATCAATTTCCATGTCATACAATTATCTTCTTCTATATTTCTTCTCTAAACTCATACTGATTTACTTGTTGTTCTTTACTTTTCTGCAACTTTCATATTGTTTTGTGTTTCATTTCAATTTACATTTCATCATTACTTTACTTTTCTGCAGCTTTTACATTTCTTGCATTTCAATTTGATTTACTTTCAAAGTAATTTATTTTATAAATCTTTTGATCTAATTTCATTGTAACTTATTCTTTTTAATCGAACTTGATTACATTTAAAATTGGGGGCAAGAAATGTTATAGATTGAGGGATTCAAAATTGGTTATTAATCAAGTTGTACGAAAATAAAAATGCATAAGTTCTAATTTGATGAAATATTTTACTGGAGCATGTAGACTTGTAAAGCGAATTGATGACATTGCTTTCAATAGCTCAAATAGCTTTGGGATATAGGATATCGAAAGAGAAATTCAATTCTTTGATTCAAATAAAAGATAAGTTACTTGATGAATATGAGGTTCTCAACATTGATACTGTTATGTTCAATGTGAACAGATGTCCAACGAATAGTTGGGTAATTGATATGGGATCAACTCTCTCTATCTCTCTGAGAATGTTTATGGTGATGCAAACACCTCAGGAAAGAAGATCACAATGCTCACGAAACCACAATTGGACGTGGGGTGTGTGCACTGTGTACAAGGAAAAGAGAGAATCGGTATGTGTGTACCTTACTTCGTAAGAGATGCTTATATTTATAATCACTCACTTTGAAATCAGTTGAGAAGTTGCTAACAAAATTTACCAGGAATCTCAGAAGATTTGTTGCTTATGGCTCAGGAATTGTTACCACCACCTAAAAGCACTCAACGGAGCGATTTGACTTAGTCTTGTTGGGCTTATCATAATGGCCCATACAAATATCCGTAACAGTTGCCCCCCAGCCCGGTTATCAAGCGGCTTGGATGATCGGGATGGTACATTGGAAATTCAACGAATTTTCCTTACCGTTTGGCCTGAGATGAACATCTCGGTTATATTGTGTCCGAGATGATCATCTCGGCTTGGGGCAAAAAATAAATCCAAATCATGTCCTCGATGTTGATCCCGTCGGGTGATCATATCATCTGTCTCTGGGCTCACCTTTTCTTTCTGAAGTGGCCGACCTATCCCTGGCTAAGACCTAGGGAAGTGAAACGTTCCAACTGCTACCCAGACATACGAAACGACACGTCCCTTGACCATTTAATGCTTTGTCCTTTCTTTTTGCACTTTAATCATAAGCGTTTTATATTGTTTCCAATTTGCCCCTGTCTTCCTACTTGATCTGACCATTCTGCCCCTTTGTGGCAGATCATATCCGATGGTTACTTGTTTCAAACACTTAATTTTCTGGTGGTTACTCCCCCTCTTCAATATATACTCTTCTTTTTCCTCCCTTAGTTACTTTTGACTCTCTTATTGTGCCTTTCTTCTTCGTGCCTTCTCCCGCTATCGACAGTCGCTCCTATTACTTTTTTTGGTACTTCGAGTTTTCCCCCAGGTTTCTCCTAATCCAGGTACCTTATGTTTCTCTTGTATTTGTATTTCAGAATTTTGCACTTCTATTTTTCTCATTGTGACTGCATTTTATTTTGGTTTCTCCGTATTTTCCCTTTGCATTCTATTTCGAACCTCTGTTCGTGTTTTTGTCCTCTTTGTATTTATCTGTTTCTTCCATTCATCTTGCATATCCAATCCCTAAATTTCCAAAGATGGATTTTACTCTTGAAGAGGAAGCACATATTCGTAAAATGGTTCCCCACCGTTCTGCATTCTGGTTTTTTGGTCTTCCTATTCCAGAAGAAGAGAAAACCAAGGATGTATTACATACTCCCTCTGGGGGCTCCAATCCTTCCAAAAGGTCTTTGACCAAAAAATCTCTCCCTTCAAGGTTATGGTAGGACCTGATGCTGCACCTAGTACCGTGCTTAGGGGTCCTTCTTCGATCCCTTCTTGCCCGGAGTGTCGACATCGTTCCCCGAACTCGAACACGGGGCCCAGGTGCCGTCCTTGTGCATAACTACCCCAGTGTTAAGTAATACTCCGGCCCGACATGTTGCCACTACTCCAGGTACTTTACTGATTATTGGCTTTTTGTTTTGTCGTAGGTCATTATGGATGTTCCGTTAGTGGAAATAGTCGAGGAATCTCGGTCGATTGGATCCCAAGTCGACAGCCCCTCTCCTCTCCTAATCTCTCAATTCCCTTGGGTTACTTACGAGGTTCTGAACACCTCATCTGACATGAGCCTGGAGAGTGTAGCAACACTTCCGATTGGGGAATTAGGAAGGATTCTCAATTTGCCACCCCGGCGTTCACGAGCCCATCTGTTCGTGTGCCAGACAGGGTGAGCCTAGCTTTTTCTTCTTCTGCGAAGATGTGGTTACCCGCTTGGGTGTCCGCTTTCCATTATCCGAGTTCGAGATGAAACTTCTCAAACACTTATGCCTAGCCCCTTCCCAACTTCACCCTAACAGTTGGGCTTTTGTGCTTTTGTAAAATCCTTTGAGGAGCTGTGCGTAAATGCAGGGGTCCCCTGTACCGTCCCTGTTCTTCAATATTACTTTTCTGTCCACACTGGTCGAACCGGTCGAGAACCCCCTAATCGGAAGGGATGGATTTCTTTGAGGAGTCATCCCAACCGCAAGTTACTTTCCCTTTTCACCGATTCTTTCAAGAAGTTTATGAATAATTACTTCAAATTTTGTGCCGAACCCTGCAAACAACCTTTTTTCTTACTTGGGTCGGAGTCTCCCGGGGTAAAATGGAAATTCCCTCTCTATTGGACGCGTGCCCACCATGAATCCCCCCTGCCTTTTACCAATATGAGGAGACAGGTTTGTCAGACACGGATGCTCGTTCGGTGATTCAAATTGACGCTTTCCGAGAGGCCCGCGGTCTCTGTAGTGTTGCGCGTCCATGTTAGTTCGAAGCTTCAACATGGTATGTTTCATTCTCTCCTTATCGTGATAATTGATTGTTTCTTTTTCTGTGTAGCCGTCACTATGGAAGACCAGACAGGGAATTTAAGACCTCGATCCTGAAACACAACCGACGCCACTGAATCAGCCAAGCCGGCTACTGTAGGCCCCAAATCGGCCACCGGGACTGCCCACCCCCTGCACTTCCTTTCTCAACTCAAGAGGAAGATTTCTGAAACTGTTCAGGTGGCACCCCCCACAGCCATGGTCTCGGTTGAAGCCGTACCACCCCCAGCATTCGTGGTCTCAGTTGAAGACGTGTCGGCCCCTGTTGCAACTCTCGTTGCGCCACCGTCAACTATTGCGCCCCCCGCTGATACCCTAATGGATGAAGGTCCTTAGTTGGCACATCACGAAACTAAGTTGACTCCGAGGTATCTTTGGGAAAAAGGAACTGAGGAGCAGATGAACGAGCTCGGTCAGTTGCAACTCTACACCCACTGTTGAACTCAGGGGGAGCTGCTTGAAGCATAAAATATAGATTGATTCAAGAAGGAAGGTTTTGAACTTTCAACATGCCTTTAAGCCTTGAAGATTAATTTGTGATTGAATGTAAAAGGAAGAAAGCATTTCTGGTGATCCAAGTGCATTGCATTCATATCATTCATTAAGGGAATTAATTTGAGTAAAAGAATTTACAAGGCTTTGATAAATTGTCTAAGGTTTTGAAATAAATCAAGAGTTTTTGGAAAAATAATGTTTTCTACAAGATTAATCGATTATATTAAGAAAAGAATCTATTATCTTGTTCTTGGTGCTTTCTGGAAAACTTTTTCTAGAACAATGTAATCGATTACGTATCGGAATAATCAATTATTTTACCTTAGTTCTCTATTTAACAAATTTAATGAACAGTTTAAATCGATTACCAACATGTTGTAATCAATTACATAGGCCAATCAAAATATATCACCTTCTTGTCATAATCGATTACCAGTAATAGTAATCGATTACATTATATGCTATACTTAACATGTTCTGTTGGTTTAATCGATTACCAATTGTAGTAATCGATTACATAGTTCAAATCAATTTGTGCAGGTTCCTGGTTTAATCGATTACCAAATGCTGTAATCGATTACATAGTTCAAAACAGTTTTATACAGGTTCCTAGTTTAATCGATTACCAAATGCTGTAATCGACTACATAGTTCAAAACAGTTTTATACAGGTTCCTGGTTTAATCGATTACACAGTGTATTTATTTTTGTGCAACTATCTGGTGTAATCGATTACAAGTAGGAATAATCGATTATTTTATTCGTTGCTCATACCCATAAATTTGTTGAATAGTTTAATCGATTACAGTCTTGAAATAATCTATTACATAAGCAAAATAATCGATTACTGACAGTTAGAAAGTTTGTTATAAATAGAACCTTTGCTCAGCTATTTTACTAACTTGATCAATTCGTATTATGAGCATTCTAAGTCTTTCTAAACATTCTTTTAATGATTTTCTGGGTTCATAGAGTTCTTGCTTTCACAAAAACACTTATGGGTTGTTAAGTGATTCCGAAAGCAAGAAGTTTCTTTTCAAAGCTTAAGGGAAGTGATGTTCTGAGTTTGTTTTCATTATTCAACCTGGTGTAATCATTCATATGCATATCATTCAATGGATCATCAGGTGATTTCTTTCCTTAAACTTTGAGGTTGTAATTCTTTCTGTATTTGATTGTCTATTGTAATTGGGTTTCTTGCTTGTAATCTAGAGATAGAGTTTCTCTAGGGGATATACTGAGTAGTGTTCTCAGTGGGTTGTCTCTAAGAATCTAATAGTGTTTTAGATTTTTGAACTTTATCTAGGGTTGATAAAGAGAGACTTTGTAATAACTTGTAAGAACTGAAAATTGCAATAGTGGAACTCCATTCTAGTGTTGAATGGAAGAAAACTGGATGTATCTTCATAGTGTTTGAAGTGAACCAGTATAAATCTTTGTGTGTTGTTTATTTTCTTTATATTGGTTATATTCTGTTATTATTGATTGTGTGTTTTTGTTATCAACAAAGTTCTTGAGCTATTGCATACCTTGGGTTGAGCATTAGATTGAATAAAGGTTCTTGGTTTCAAAAGTGATAAAGATCCAAAGGGAAAAACTATGATTTTGTTCAAGAAAATTTTTAAATTACCAAGCCTAACCAATTTACCCCCCCTCTTGGTTAAGTGTGAAGTGTTCCTATATTTTACACCCATCGGACCGCTTCTCTTGTGGATAGTCTAGTGACTTTGAAGACTAGATATATCAAGAAGAAGGATGAGCTACTTGCCGCCCAGGCCGAGTCCCAAAAGACTAAAGAGGAGTTGTAGGACGCGCTCGGGAAGATCGAAGTGCTTGAGCAGCAACTCCGGGAAGTCCGAGTTGAACTCGAACAAGCTTTGGCCAAGGCTGCCTTTATGACAGAAAATCTGAATGAAGTCATGTCCTTGATGGAGGTGGCCCAAGCAGAGGCTAAAGAGAATGAGGCAAAATTTTTGGACTCGGAAAATGAGGCTGCAGACTTGCGGGTTAAATTTTCGAGCTCGGAAAAGGAGGCCGCCGACTTGCGGGATATGGTTGATTAACACATTGTCAACACGCACCAAAACAATTTTACTAAGCTAATTCTGTAGCACAGAGATAACCTAGGTCGACTCAGAGACACGATCAATACGGTTCTAGCTTCAATTTACGAATAACAGTGAGGGGGGAGTTTTATCAAACAGTTTGTGTGCGTAAGTAAAACTTGCAAAAACGTAAACTAAAATTAAAGAGCAACACAGAAACTAACAAAATTCAACAGAAGTAATGTAAAACAGAATTTAAAACATCAATCCAATTCACCTCACCAAGCAATTCGAATCATCATTGTTCTCAGAAATTAATCCTATCATGAAAGTTCATTCAATCTCATTAGAAGCAACTCAATCGACTTAACCCCTAAATTGATTGAAACCACAACCCTAACTGAAATATCATCCAATTAATTTTGTGATTAATGTTATGAATCCATAACCTAATCCGTTTTCAATCCTAAACGCATTCATAATCATGAAAATAAAATAGCAATTGAAGAAGAAGATGAACATCCACATAGGATTATCATCAGAACTCAAATTCTCCTTGTGCTTGGGTTGGATCCTTGAATTGATTGAGGATTTAGCCTTCCATAATCATCATCAGGGAAAGCCCCATGAAATGGTTGCACAAAAATGGAAGAACAGAAAAACAAAAATGAAGAACAAGCAAGAACAGTAGAGAGAAAATGAAGAACAAGGGTTTGATTCTAAAAACTAAAGGAATGGAAAATAAAACTTGTTTATTGAAATGTAAAGAGTGGTGCCCAAGTTTCACTAAAGTCACTAATATATGTAGTGACTGAGTTTTAAAAATAAAATGGGCCACAAACAAGCCCAACAATCTAATTATTTTCTATTTACAACCATGAAAGTCAAATTCGTAGCCCAAAATTACAAGTGCAGAGGCGCTAACTTTAAAGTAAAAATGACCCTCTAAATGATAGAATTGGCCTTGTCTATTTGTAGCAAACTTGTAGATATTTTCGTTATCTTTCCAGGGACTCCTAGAACGCTCCATTCGGAGATCGGTAGCACCCTATAGGTCCTGCACAAGTCAGATACGTCAAGTGAGCCAAAAATCCGAAAATACGCAACAATTAGCAATTAAGCCCACTTACTTGCCTAGGCCAAAAACTGAATTAGAATAGGAAAATAAAGGTCCAAGAGAGGTCAAATAAGCTAAGAAGGATAGAAAAATACTCAACTAAAA
>PYAF01000873.1:447018-465404 GCA_007407185.1 Glycine tomentella
TGGTGGCGTCCGTGGCAGAAGAATCTTTTAAGAATGCCTTGGCCCAAGTCCAATGCCTTAACACTGGGATCACTTTGAACGTCGATGGGGCGCACTACCAATCCTATGTTCGGGACGGTGCGATTGCTGCCTATGACGAACAAGAAGATTTCATTGTCGCGGCTGAGGACGTCCCTAAGGCCGGTGTTGAAGCCATCTCGGCTCCAGGAAATGATGAAGTTTGAAGGGCCGGGATGCCGGTTTCCAATTGTAATTCTCTATTTTTCTTTTTTTTCGTACAATTACTGCAACCGTACAATATATCTTGTTTATAATATCATTTAGTATTTCATATGCGCAACGTATATTTGATTGGCTTCCACGGGCAAGTATCTTATTATCCGAATTATACTTCAGTATTCGGTTCTTGATTCCGCCTCAAGTAATACTCGGTGCAACACGGCCACTGTGGACCATGCCAACCTGATCAGGGTTTGGTAGCACCTCGAAATTACTCGAGACTACTATATATATTATATATGCATGAGGAATATTTCTTCGAAAGGAAATTTTATTCATAAATATCAAAATTCATTATAACATTATTCGTATTCATGATCCCGATGAAAGAGACTGGTATGGAAGTGCCAAGATACTTCGGCCCCCATTCCTCTCAATTAACAGGAAACACATGAATGATAAATAAAGAACTTGAACAGAAACTAAATTCTCGTCTGTCATTGGAAAGGCACGGGACTTTGCAACTTTAGCTGTAGTATATTTTTAGCTTGTCGGCATTCCATCTTCGCTTTATTGCTTTTTTATCAAGAGTCTCCAACACGTAGGCATCTTGACCGAGATTCTGGGTCACTCGGTATGGTCCTTCCCAATTAGCTGCTAGCTTCCCATCTTGGGTGTTTTTGTTGCCAATGTCGGCCCTGCACAAAACCAGGTCACCTTCTTTGAAGCTCCTCGGCCTGACCTTGCTTTTGAATTTGCAGCAATGAGCCGCTTCGTGGCCATGTCCCGGAGGTGCGCTTTAGTTTGGGTTTCTTCAATCAAATCGAGCTCGTCCACCAATGCCTCATTTTTTGCATCCTCGCCTTCTCTAAGTATAGACTTCCTTCTCTAGGAGGGTTGTCCAATCTCCAATCTTCACCTTCTTCCTCGTTTTTTACAAGACCTCACATTTGTAGGTCATTCTGAAAGGGGTTTCTTAGGTGGATGTGTGGGTTGTGGTTCGGAGTGCCCACAGAACATAGTATAATTGTTCCACCCAATTATTCTCGACCTCGTGCATTTGCGTCCGGAGTCCCTCCAAGATGACTTTATTAGCTGCCTCGGCCTGTCCGTTCGATTGTGGGTGTTCTACAGAAGAGAAGTGATGCTTGATGTGGAAGCCAGACATCATTTCCTCGAACCACTTATCGGTGAATTGGGTTCTGTTATCCGTGATGATTTCTGCCGGGATCCCGAATCTAGAGATGATATTTCTTTCGAAAAACTTTTGGACTCTGGCCGAGGTAATGGTGGCCAACGGTTCGGCTTCTATCCATTTCGTGAAATAGTCAACGGCTACGATAAGCCATTTAAGCTGTCCTTCTGTTGGCTTGAAAGGTCCCAAAAGATCCATCTCCCACTTGTAAAAGGGCCAGGGGGATTTGATGGTTGTCAGTTCCGATGGGGACGACCATATTATCCTGGCGTGCTTTTGGCAACTTTCACACCTTTTTACGTGCTCCTGGGCGTCTGTCTTCATCGTCGGCTATTAATATCACCCCCGCAGAGCTTTCGTTGCTAACGCCTTTGCTCCCATATGTTGGTCGTTGATGCCTTCATGGATCTCTGTCATCATATACCCTGTCTGATTAGGACCCAGACAAAGCAACATTGGGGCGTGTGGGCCTTTGCGATACAACTCCCTTCTTGAACAGTATACATGGCCTCATTTCGGATCAGTTTCCTAGCTTCCATGGCGTCATCTGGCGTTACTCCTTGCTCCAAGTATTTGATTATAGGTTGTCTCCAATCCGCATCTGCCGAGATCGTCAAGACGCAAGTTGGATGGAACCATTCCTATTGGATGACCGTCTTGTGATTGCCTGTGCCCTTGGTGCTTACTAACTTGGATAATATATCAGCCCTCATGTTTTCTTCACTGGGAATATGGGAGATAACAACTTCATCGAATTCGGCAATCACCTCTTTGACTTTGGCTAAATATTTGATTGGCAAAGGTCCCTTGGCCTAGTATTTTCTCTCGATTTGGGACGCGACGAGTTGAGAATCCGTGAACACATTCAGCTTCCGAGCTCCCTGCTCCCTGGCAGACATCAATCCGACTATTAAAGCTTCATACTCGGCTTAGTTGTTGAAGGTTGGGAAATTGAGTTGTAGGGATTGTTCGGTGGATATCCCCTGGGGGCTTTCTATAATGATCCCGGCTCTGCTTCCCTTCACGTTAGATGATCCGTCTATGTATAACATCCAGGCCTCTTTGATTTTCGAGGTCGGAGTGAGTTCGACTATGAAATCGGCCAGAGCCTGGGATTTGATCGCATGCCGAGCTTCGTATTTTAAGTCAAACTCAGAAAGCTGAATCGCCCAACTCATCATTCGGCCTGCAAAATCCAGCTTATGTAAGACTTGTTGGATTGGTTGGTCGGTGCGTATCACGATGGTATGACTCTGGAAATATGAACGGAGTCATTTAGCAGCCACCAATAGTGCAAAGGCCACCTTCTCTAGCTTTTGGTATCTCAACTCGGAATTCTTGAGAGCCCAACTTACAAAGTATACTGAAAACTGCGACTTGCCGTTTTCTTTAACTAACGCGGCGCATACCGCCTCCTCTCCCACAGATAAATATAGGACTAATGTTTCGCTGGGTTCTGGCTTGGATAATACTGGTGGCGAGGCGAGACATTTCTTAATTTCCTCGAGCTCCAGCCGATGGTAGCGTCCTTTTTTAGCAGCTTAAAGAAGGGAAGTGCCTTGTCCGCTAACTTTGGGAGAAAACGAGTTAACACGGCCAATCTACCGGTTAACTGTTGTACTTCTCTCTTATTTGTAGGGAATTTCATGTTCAATACCTCCTGGCATTTATCCGAGTTGACTTCTATTCCCCTGTTGGTTAACATGAACCATAGGAATTTTCCCGCGGTCACTCCAAATGCGCACTTGAGGGGATTTAGCCGGATATTATGATCTCTTAGTCTGCGAAAAGTTTCTTCTAGGTCTCCGATGTGATTCCCACTCGAATCTGTCTTGACGATCATATCGTCAATGTACACTTCTACGTTTTGGCCGAGCTGTTGTGCGAAAACCCTATTCATCATACGCTAATAAGTGGCGCCCGCATTCTTCAAGCCGAAGGGCATCACGTTATAACAGTAATTGGCCTTGCCCCCTCTGAATGCCGTTTTGTCTCGGTCTTTCGGGCTCATAGGAATTTGATTATATCCGGAATAGGCATCCATGAACGACAACGTCTTGAACCCAGAAGAGCTATCGACCAGTTGATCTATGCTGGGCATCGGGTAGGAATCCTTGGGACATACTTTGTTGACATCAGTATAGTCGACGCAGACCCTCCATTTACCGTTAGACTTCTTGACCATCACGACGTTGGACAACCACATAGTGTACTGGATTTCTCGTATGAAGCCGGCCTTCAACAATTCTTTGATATGCTCTGCCAACGCTTGCTTTCATTCTGGTCCGAGATTCTGCTTCTTCTGGACCACTTGTTTTGAATCGGGATACATCGATAATTTATGACAGCAGAAAGTTGGTCTTATCCCCATAATTTTTGAAGCCGTCCACGCGAAAATATCCCAGTTATTCCCGAGGCATTCTACCAATTTTGTTCTGGCAACCGGGTCAGTTATTCTCCATATCTTAGTGATTTGAGAAACTTGAGACCCAATCTGAACTTCTACGAGTTCATCCGCTGGTTCCGGCCTCCATTCCTCCACGTCTTCTCTGACGTCGAGCTCCACCAAATTTATGGGCTTGCCCTGTTGTTTTTCGCTGGTTGTCTGCTCTTCTTGATTTTCTTGAAGATGCCGGGGTGAACCGACCTCACGCCCTCTCACCATGTTGAAACAACATTGGCGAGATTCCTTCTAATCTCCACAAACGGTCACCACCCTGCCATTGCTGCCTATCATCTTCAGTTTTTGGTGCTTGGTGGACATTAATATATCCCATTTATGGATCGTAGGCCTGCCGAGAATAACATTGTACGGTAAAGGGAATTCGGCAACGACAAATTTCACCCTTTCTGACTTGAACGCGTCCTTCGTTCCCAACGTAAGTCATAGCTTGATGGAGCCTTTGAGCGTGGTATTTTCTCCATTGAAACCTATTAACATTGTTTCACACGGTTTCAAGTCCATCTCGTCTAGATTCATTCTTTTGAAAGCATCCCAAGATATGATGTCTGCTGAACTGCCGTTATCTACGAATATCCTTTTGACTCGGCAGTTGGCTATAGTCCTAGTAATCACCAGGCCGTCTTCGTAGCCGGGGATCATATTTCTCATATCTTCTTTAGTGAAAAAGAGTAAGGGGAGCTCGGGTTTATCACTACATTCCTTGAATTTGGGTTGCTCCCTTACAGCCAAGACTTCTCTGAGGTATTTCCGACGCTGGTTAGCTGTGTCACCTCCTCCCCCCATTGCTCCAGAAATCACATTACACTCAAATTCCGGCTCTGGGAACTCTTCGTCGTCATGTTTGTTTCTCTTTTCGTCTTGGTCTTTCTGGTCATCGATCTGGTTGCCTTTCCGCTTGCCTCGTTGTCCTTGTGTTTTGATGACATACTGTCATAGCTTGCCTTCTCGGATGAACTTTTCAATAGCATCTCTCAGATCCCAGCATTGGTCGGTCGTATGACCTGGTCCATTGTGAAATTCGCAAAAACGAGAGTAATCAAGGCCGGTCTTTTTAAACATGGGCCGAGGTTGATCTACCTTCTTCATTTCTGTAAGTGCTACCTCTCTCCATACCTGTGCCCGAGAAGTATTTAATGGGGTATATTTGTCGTATTTGGTATCATATCGTCCCGGTCTGGGAACAACATCGTTATTTCTGCTAGGATGGGTATTTTCGGGGTGTTGGCAGTGTTGCGGGGGAGAATGTTTCCTTTTGGACATCGTATTAGTGATCTCCATCTGCTCCAACTCCAGGTATTTCTTTGATCAAACCCTAAATTCCAGCAGTGTCTTTACAGGGTCTTTATAAATGGATTTAGCCAATTGCGAGGATCCGCTGAGTCCGGCTGACAGCAAATGCACGTGCACCTTTTCTTCCAAGCCATGTACTTGTAGGGCGGCCTCCTTGAACCCATTCAAATAGCTTTGCAATGTCTCCCTAGGCTGCTGATGAATCTTCCCCAAAGCGAACTCGGACTTGGGCTATTTCTTACTTCTTGTGAAATTCAATAAGAATTTCTGACCAAAATCCTCAAAGTTACGGATCGACTGAGGTGGGAGTGTGTGGAACCATGTCTGTGTTGCACCGGTTAGTGTAGTAACGAAAATCTGAGAGATGATTGGTTCATCAATCCCTCGGATGCACATTTGCATATCAAACACGTCAATATGCACTTGTGGGTCCTGACTTCCGTCATATTTGGACAAGAAAGATCCGTCGAAATCTTCTATGAACTGGGCATTTACGATCTCGTCCATGAATGGGCTGTTATTGTGCTGACCACGTCGGTACTTTCTTTTGTACACCTCGGCCCCTGTTCTGAGTTGGTAGTCTGGATTCTGAAATGATTTTGTCGGGCTTATTCCTACTTCGGTGGTCTGGTGTGGGATCATGACTCGTACGTCATGATGCTCTGGATTGGCCTCTCTTGTCTACCGATGAGAAGGTGTGCTGAGCTCAAAATGAATATTCTGATCCAGTGGGTTTATGTTTGCTTCACGTGCCTACTGCTGATGGATATTCGGTTGTCCATGGCCTGGGTTCTCGATATGTCCAATGTGCCGCTCCATGTGCTGCAATCAGTGTTCTTCGTCGTGTTTCAATCTCGCACACCGCTCATCTAACTGCGCGATCATACTGTTCATATCCTCCTGGCGTTGAAGGGCATGTCGCCTTTCAAGCCGTTCGATTCAAGATAGAATGGATTCCAGCTCTTGGCGGTGCTGGTGATGAAGCAATGTCTGAAACTGCATCTTCCACCCGGACTATATGTGGTGCTCTGGCCGCGGGTGGTTCTTCGTTCTGATGACTTCTCGTGTTTACCATGGTGGGAATCAAAATTTAACGTTCCCACAGACGGCGCCAATGTTCTGTTCAATGAGAACAGATGTCCAACGAATAGGTTGGTAATTGATATGGGATCAACTCTCTCTCTCTGAGAATGTTTATGGTGATGCAAACACCTCAGGAAAGAAGATCACAATGCTCATGAAGCCACAATTGGACGTGGGGTGTGTGCACTGTGTATAAGGAAAACAGAGAATAAGTATGTGTGTATCTTACTTCATAAGAGAAGCTCATTTTATAGTCACTCACCTTGAAATCAGTTGAGAAGTTGCTAACAAAATTTACTAGGAATCTCAGAAGATTTGTTGCTCATGGCTCAGGAACTTGTTGGGCCTATCATAATGGCCTATACAAATATCCATAACAGATACTTTATCTTCAAATGATTGGTGTAAACCTTTAGTTGAGTACTTAAAGAATCCTCAATTTCCAGTAAATTGAAAGATAAAGTATAGAGCTTTCAATTATGCGATTCTAGGTGATGGTTTATTCAAAAGAGGTGTTGATGATATAGTTCTTTGATGCTTAAGCAAAATTGAAGCTTATGTTGCTTTAGCAGAAGTGCATGAAAGGATTTGTAGATCTCATCAAGCTGGTGAAAAGATGACGTGGACCTTGTTTCAGCTAGGTGTTTGTTAGCCAACTATTTTGAAAGATTGTATTGATTATGCAAAATCTTATGAAAAATGTCAAAACCATGGTCTTATAGAACATGTTCCAACTAGTGAAATGCATTTGATTTTAAAGCCTAGGCCTTTTCGAGGATGGGCAATGGATTTGATTGGCCAAATTCACCCTCCTTCTTTGAAAGGATGCAAATATATACTAGTTGCAATGGACTATTTTACCAAGTGGGTGGAAGCAATTTCTTTGAAAATGTGGAATAAAGAAACATTATGGATTTCATCAAAAGAACACATCATACAAATAAGAAATATATTGGAATATGATGTTCGAATGACTTAATTAACTTAGATGAAGAACATTTAATTGCTTTGGAAAACATGACACGACAAAAGGAAAGAACAACTCATTTTTATAATTGAAAACCTTCAATTAAGGGGATCTCGTTTGGAAAGTAATTTTGCCTACAGATAAGAAATAAAAAATTTTGGGCAAAAGGTCAACCAACTGGGATGGTCCATTCGAAATCGAAAGGTTTTTTCGAGTAACGCTTATTGGATTATATAACCTATTACTGCTAGACGTATTTCATCAGTTAATGGAAAATATTTAAAGCCATACAAACCAAGTATTAATGAGATAAAAATCATCACTTAGACAATTAATAAAAACATTGTCGAAAATGCCTCAAAAAAATAATTCAGGACTTTAGTACTTAACCAATAAAAGAGGTTATATGTAATGACTCCCAAAACAATCGAGGACTTTGATATTCCAAACTGACAAAAACTAATAATTAAATCCCTTTAAGGAAAATGAGCCTTATGCATTGATGCATGATCAACGAACAACTTGAGGTTTTATTTTTGTTCTACCTTAGTGATGGAAACCAAGTCTCGTTCTGCTTTTTCTTTCTTTTCAATCTGCTGGTTGACAGATAAAGCCAACATCTTTGAGATTTCAATCAAGTCATTCTCCAATTTGTGTTTGAAGCTATAGAAGTCTTGAGAGTCTCTTCCTCCTATTCAAGATTCTTCAATTGATTCTATAGTTAAAGAATTTTAGCTTAGAGATCAAGTTTTTTCTTCAAAAGTTCTACAAAAGTAGCCTTAGCCTGTTTATTACAATACAAAAAAAAAAGGATTTTCGATAGACAACATTCGTCGCTAAGTTAGAAAATCCGTCGGAAAAATGGAATTTCCTACGGAATTTCGACAGACAAAAATTCGTCGGTAAAATAATCGTATGAAATTTTAACCAACGAATTTTGTCTGTCGGTAATTAGCGACGGAAAATTCCGTCGAAAATTTCTATCGGTAACTAAGTGTTTCTATTTATGTGTAACATACGACTTGCAATCATGAAATAGTTGATTTTTGTATATCAGACAAACATTTTAAATTGTATATATTTATGAGATGCATTGTGACAATTTCAATGCACAACTAAAGCATGTAATACTAAATGACATGATAATGAAAGTTAAGAAGATAAACATAGTCAAAACAAAGGAAGACACAACTATGAAAAGAATTTAAAATTCAAATTAGATTAAGTAAGATTACAATAATCATAAACTTCAATTTATCTATAAAAAAGAATTTCAATTTGATATAGTGTATCCACAATCAAATTTAATATTTAAATCAAATTGAAATTAAATTAAGTGATAGTGTTTAAAAGGAATAACAATTGTAACAAAAATAAGTTAGATACTCAACGTTGAAAAATGGCTTAACGAGGAAGGAAATAGAAAATAGTTCCTAAAATACACTCTTGTTCAAAATTTAGAGGTCAATACAGGAACACAACAAGAGCAATTCCATAATAAAGAATGTACATTGATGAAGAAAAATAAATCCACTACCTAGACAATGTACATTGATATTGTGCCTCTTTTTGTTTACTCTTCATATTCTTAATTTAGCAGCCTTGAATTCTTTATAGTTTAGTACACTGTAATACATTTAAACAAGAGAAGGTCAAAATAAATTGAAACCTATGGATGCGCTTTCACTTTCCCACGCAGAAAGTGTTTCACAAAGTAATCAAATAATCACATTCAAGAAAGGATACAATTTGATAGATATTTATTCTTACAAACACAAAATTTTTACAGAGGTGACCAATTGGTAGTTGTAGTTCACACATACCAGTACTATATGCTACAATAATTAAAACAACATAAACATGTAAAACAAGCTATTAAAATTAATTGTTAATTGTTATATTACCAAATAAAAGAAGCAACAAAAACTCATTTTCCCCACTGCCACTGACACCGCCACATATAGCTTTAACCACAAACAAATTTAGCTACTAACCTTACCAGTAGCAGCCTGTTCAATGATTGCACAACATACTTCAAGATTATCATTGATGACAAGTTGCACAGCTTGTTCCAAAATTTCATTAGCAATATTTAAGTTCTGAAGTGAAGTCCTCAGTTGACCAGATATTGATGCCTGTAATGGTTCCTAGAAGAATTGTTATATTAGGGAAAAGAAAATAGAACAAAACCCAGCCTAAAAACATAGAATCCTAAAAGAATTTGTTAAGGGCATTACTTTGCACGTAACATGAGTCAAACTTCCAGCCAGCCTAGCAACCATCAAGTGTGCCGCATTTAATATGTGTGTCTCATCAGATTCCATGGCACAGTCCTACAATTTAATTGCATAAATTACAATCAAGCAAAACAAATTGGGTACAAGCTTTGTCAGTTGAAGTCAGATAATAGAAAAAGGTCCTGGGGCAAGATTTTCTTGTAACAGTCCTTGAGCAAAGGGAAGTTGATCAGATAATCCCATGGGAATAACATTTTCATCTTCCATCAATGCTCTCGAGGAAATATGAAGAGGACCAGCATACTATCCATCCATAAATATTCAAATAAATAATTTACAATTTATAAATTAATAATAATGTTTATTTGGTAAAATCAAAGTATTATTTCTATATTTTAAGCAGGGTTCTATTAAAAAATCAAAGTTTTAGTAAAACTATTTAAAAATTTTAGTTCTATAATTTTCTATATTTTAAAAGTATTATTTCTTTAATTTATTTCTATTGAAAATAATAGAATGTTAACCATTAATAATAAAATATATAACATGCTATTTAATACTTATTTATATATTTTGTTATGAGGGTTTTCTTAAATTCACACTATGTATTATAATATTACTTTGGTGGAGGGACCATGGTTCATGGTTGAGCATCTATCGGGTGCTAAGCAAAGCTCTCAATTAGCTGTATGTTTGACCACCAATCACTTTCCAGAAACAAATTAAGGTGTTAAAATTTTATTAAGGTGAACATATGTTCATTACTTTTTCTAGACATATTAATTTATCCCCCATCAACCATTTTATTTTCTTCTTTTACTTCCCGGATTCACATGGTCCGCATGCAACTTGGATTAAATTGAAATAGCATTAATTGGCATTAACTGATAATATTGTATAGGGCTACTTCAGTTCACCAGTTATAACATATCCACAAGAAGAAATCATTATTTTGACAATAACATAAGTTTTTCAGTTATTATTTTTAACATATATGAGAGATGAAAAGAGAAGAAAAGAAGATTGATATAAAGGAAATGAAACACTTACATTAACCACGGTGATCCTTAACAACAAATGCCTCATCACTCGCTCCACCTCTTCATTCACCTGATCATCGATCACAAAATCAATAATAATGTTTATTTGGTTAATTATTAATATTACTACTTTTGATCATCACTCACCACTCTTCTAAGCAAGGGCTCCAAGCCCGACAAAAGGTTCTGCATGCAAGGATTACAAGGCAACACAGAGTCATGCATGCAAGGATTACAAACCTCATCACTCGCTATTGTGCAACAATTTCAGGTATCCGAATCTTTAAGCCACAGGTCATCCAAGATATGAGTAAGAGCAGTCAATTCAGAAATACAATTACCAAGTGCATGCTTTCCCAAAACTTTAGACAAACTTGCAGTACAGCCATGTTTAACAGGCACATTCAACATAAAAATAAGACACACACGAGGCACTTAAAGTTGCAGACACATAATATAGAGAGGAAGTGATAAAAGATCTCTCAAAATTACATAACATCATATATAAAAGAGGTAACAGTAAGTTTGTAATCCAACCTATGATCATATATAAATATTGCAATTACTTACTAATAGATATCAGTGAGTAAGCCTCTCAGACATTAATCCAAAAATCCATTTTCTAGATAATTATGTTTATTTGACTAGAATTAAATATATTGTTATAGTAAAAAAAGGGTGGAATTTGCATGCATTTTCCTAATCATTGAGCCCCAAACAATATAATGGGTGTATGACCCCGTATCCAACAAAATGTAATTGGTGCCTACTAAGATAGTCATTATATTCAAATTTATTTGCAATCAACTCATGCTAGTAAGGAACACAAGCTCAGAAGTTCAAGTAAACATAAACAAGTTCTTATGTACCTCTTATTGCAGCTACCTGGTATTATTACAAACCAATCAAACTTGCCTCCTGGTTGGATTGATCATACTGCAAAAAAAAAAAAAAAAAAAAAAAAAGAAGATAAAAGTGTTTCTTTTTCAGTTTTCACTGCAAAATTTAGTGGGACAAAAAAAAAAAGAAGCAATTTTGGGGTGGAAGGAAAATAGTGAAAGATTCTAAATTGAGAAAGGAAAGGGGAAAGCTTCTAAATTAAATTAAATAAACTCGGTATGTATTTATCTATTAATTAATTATTCAATACCAAATTCAGAAAAGAAGTAGAAAATGGTTCCAGGCGGATAAATGTAAAAACCTACAAAAACAAAAAGATCCAAATATGCTTTTTATTTTTTATCACTATCTAATATCTATATATACTTAACACTATATAACAATTAACATCTATAGCGATAAAACATGAATTAAAATTTCACAAGATATACAGTATACACATGTAAGCAAAATTGTAAATTTTTAATTAAGTAAACACTAAAAAAATAAACTTGAAGACAACACATAAAAAGATAAGTATTACAAAAAGAACTCAAAGAATTAGCACCCTATTTTATTAACTAAACAAAGAAATACCTTCTTTCACATATGCAAACAGGGTATACCTTAAGGTTCTAGAACTGACAAACCTTTCATAAAATCTTTTTTTATCGTCACTTTATTTTCCAATATATAGCATTTGATGCTTTACCATTTAATTTAATTTAACCAAACTAAAATCATTAATAAATTCAATGTGATGATACAATTTTTATTCTATACTACATAATACTTAACTCCCACAAGCAGTTTAAATAAAAACATTTGAACCTAAAAGTAAGCATTATCGTAAAAGTTTACCTATCTATGGTTCTTTTCATGTAATGATTTATACAAATAAGAACACTTTTGGAAGATAACCATGTTTCATAGCTCACATTTGGAAGAGCAACATGATATTATTTTGAGATGTAAGCCTTGGAGATTTCCTTGATAGATAAAAAACAATCATATAAAAAAATAGATACAAATAATTTATACCAAATAAATAAATACACTAATCATAAAAAAATAAAAAATAATGAACAAAATAGCCACTTAAACTCCCAATCTCATAATCAATCATCCATACCAAAAATTCACAGACTTGTTGAAGTAAATAATACCATATGAAGGTCAAATTGATAGAATGCAACAAAATTGAACAGGTACTGTCATTTTATTTTTTTAATATGTACCCTCGTACCCATTAAAAGCAAAAAGCTCAAACACATAACAATGTGAGTAGGACAAATACTCAATGTATTACTCTTAGGACCAAGAGATTGGAAATACTTTGAGTTGGAAAAAACTCACTACAAAAAAATGCAATTTTTGTGACGGCTAAAAGAGCTATTTCTGACGGTTAAAAACTGCCACAAAATTAATTTTTGACAGTCAAAAGTAATGACATCAGAAAATATTGTGACGGCTTTTTGTGGAACGCTGGTAAATCCGTCAAAAACATTGTGGCGGCTAATAGCCATCACAAATTTATTTTTACGTTTTTTTTCACGTTTTATATTTTTGGCGGTTCAAAAACCGCCACAAAATGCGATTTTGCTTTTTTTTTTTGGCCAAAAACAGTATTATTTTGTTGCAAAAACAATATTTTTTTGATAAAAAAACTCAATAATATTTCTCTAATTCATTTCCATTAGTTTTATAGTTATTTTCATTCCTATTTAATTAAGTATAAAAATTGAGATAATGTATTAAATTTCTATTCTTTCAAATTTCAATACTATAATAATTATTGTAATAATTATTAATATTACAACATATGTCATTAAAAATATCAAACGTAATTTTTATCCAAGCTTACACTCAAATGCTTTTATTTTCATTTTGAAAAGATTTGAGTAGTGGCTCAAGCAACTCTAGCTCGATCAACAAGTGGCTGAAGCTGCATTTCAAATGCTTGAGTTTGTAATGTATTTCTCAGTTCTTGATTCTGTCTATCTTGCTCTTCAATCCATTGTGCATATTCAAGTTCAAACAAAGTTATCCCTGAAAGCAGGAGTTCCATATTAAATAATGCCACATGCTATAAGCTTATTTCTTCATGCACTAATGAAAAGTACTTATGTAATCACAAGATAAATGTTAAATGAAATTTGACAATTCGATAAAAAAAAAAAAAGGTCTGTTAAGTGTTAACATTAGAATATTCATATCATGGAAGCAACTTGCAGTTCACCATGAAATACTTGATTTTCTCATAATTGGATCATTGAGAAAAACGGTTGATAAAACACAACAGAATATTACTTGCAATATGCTAATTTTGGATACCGGAAATGTCTACTATGCAGTTTAAGAAATAAGGTTGCTAACAATATGTTACATAGAATTTTAACATACATAACAAACAAATTATATGTCATTTAGAGAAGACGAAACCTTGTGTGTCATGTGAGAGGTTGAGACTTTGGAAAACAAAGAATTTATGAAGGGTAATTATCCAAAAGAGGATACCAAATCAAGGAACACATCCAAAGGGCAATATATTCTCACTTCACCTTAACCTTTGTGCACATGACACCAATTTGACTTCTGTGAAAAGGATATTGACAACTTATTTTGCAAAAGATGTGAAATTCAAGCCTAAGAATAATCCCATAAGAGGGTAGGGACATGATCGAGGTAATAGATAAGAATAACCCAAATATGGGGCAAGATCAGCTCACACCCTTTTAAAAGAATCTTTAGAGATCTCTCAACATGTGATTCAGAAAAGAAAAAAAAAAGTGAAATAGATAAAAATGTTCATTGACTGCTTGATGTCATTCTGTTAAAATCTTTGATAAAAAAATAAATTGACTTGAAGCAAATCAGTAGTTGATACAGGTAGCGAAATGAACTGTAGAGGCATACTAGGAATAATCACATGAATTCCTGATAAAAAGGATCATTTCATGAAACAACAGAGGTATGACTTTAAAATCTAATAGAGCCATAAACATAAACCATCGATCAAACTGCAACCGCATCTTAAAACACATCAAGAAAGTAGTTCACAAATAAGTGAAATAACTAAGAAAATAAGAAAATTGAGGAAGCTTAATACTGAAATTTTGAATCACAAACTTGGGTTAATTGTTCCGGATGATCCCATATAACTGGCATCTAGTGCACTGCATATGTACATACCCTGCAAGTAGAAAGTTTTGTGCGTGCTTAAACACAGTACAATTAAATACAATGCATAAATGAAGATGAGGATTTTCAGTTAGGATCACCTGCTGCTTTCTTGCTTTCTCGCTTTCTCAATCTCCAACTCCAATTGCATGAGCTTCACACAACTTGTTTCTAATTGTTGAACATAAGCCTATGAATTACATAAGTAAGAATCAGATTATAAACACTGGCTAACTTCCTATAAATTCATTTTTTACAACCTTCTTCAGCAGTCGACATTTACGAGCAGCCTCACAATTTTGAGCTTGACGTCTTAGTGCCTACAAATAAATATTCATTAACTACATTGTTAAAGACTCAAATAAAAACATTCATGTTTGATATCAGATCTCCAAAGCATTAATTTCAATTTCTTGTTAAGGTATAAATATGTGAAGGAAATCAACATGGTTCCTTCCAAGTTATTTACAATGATTAAAGTGAGGCATGGGAAGGATGATGAGGAAATACATAAAAGAAATATATAGTGATGAAATTTGATTACCTTAGTATCAACTTTGTCATTAGTCTCTTGATCATCTCCAGAAGCTTCCCTTGATTCGTGAGGAGTACATTCAGACTGATCAAATAAAATTCAAAAGACTTTCATAAACAAGTTTTCCCACAAAACAATGCTAACTCGCTAACAAAAGAGAAATTCCTACATTCTTACCTTGTTCTGCATGCTAGGCTTAATCATTAACATTTAGGGAGCAATTGAGTTCAAGCTTCCATCAATTTTAAAGTTGTCCCCCCACATGTTCACTTGATGGAATGGATCATATATACCCATCCTTTTCGTGAGGACTAGTTGAGTTGATGAAGAGTTCATATACTATAAATCATGCAAAAAGAAAATTCACATCTCAAATTGGAGATTCAATGCAATGTAGACAAGGTAAAATGGTATAGACTTGGTTCTCTATATAATTGGCAATTGATTTGAAAACTGGAATATCGGTTTGCTGGAAATTGAATGAAACCTCAATATCAGAAACAGTAAGATTGAACTGTTCACATGGTTTATGTTCTGTTATCTCTAGGATTGTCCAAAGGAAATAACTGTTTACATGGTTTATGTTCTGTTTTCTCTAGGATTGTCCAAAGGAAATAACTGTTTTCTAAACAATACTATTAAAAAACAAAATAACATATGTTTGACGCCACTTATAAGCAAAATTTAACATGATAAACGAACTTCAATCAAAAGGAAGAAGTTGATTTAGTATCACTCCATTAACTTAGAAGCTTGATTACTATTAGTCCAAGACAAAATACAAACACAGCTAAGAACAATATAAACGACAACTTTCAAGTTAGGTAAGTTGAAATGAGAACTGAACCTGGCCAATACAAACACAGCTAAGAACAGAAAGCCAAAATTATAGGTAGCTAGCTAGCTAGCTAGCTTGACAGAATCTGCAACAATCAATATTACTATTAGTCCAAGACATATCCAAATGAACAGAAAGGTACGATAAACTTCAACCACTACTAATACAAACAAGAACAGTTCAACAAGTTAACCGAGCCCAGCCCCATTCAAAGATTATGCTCCTTCCTTCCCTACCTCTATTCCACCTTACACATGATGGAAGCACGGAAAATAAAAAGATGGAATTATTGGAAATCTGAAGAGAAACTAGCTACTCATAATTATAATTTACAACCTTGTAATAATAAAGGGTGGTAGGGTAATGCAAGGTGCCACATATTAACATAAACCAAAAGGGAATGAAGTGAAATCATCTACAAATATAGAGAGAAGTAGTAGTGTAGTGTGTGTGTTAAAAGCAGAGAAAGGTTTAAGATATTCCTCTCGGTAATCACACCTGAACATACATCTTACATTCCCAACACTCCCTTCCTGTCTAACCCTCCCTCAAAAGGTTAACCAAAAAATCAATAACTATAAACATTAATAATACTATAAACATGGTATTCATAAACATCCCAACCTCAACAACAATAATCAGTGCATGATAGGCACTAACACTGAGATAAAAAGAAAAAAGGAAAAACCCAAAAGGGGAAAATTTAAGATGGCTACTGCTAGTGCCTGCAATGTTCTCCTGTTCGGTTCTAGCAACTAACCTTTGTGTTCTTCTTTTTGTACTAGGATTTTATATATACTATTAAACTATAGAGCAATATATCGACACTTTGTCATCACACACAAAACTATCAATGGAAGATAAAATATGTTCCGTCCATTAGTTAGGCTGAAGTTGTAAGACTAGAAATACAAATATCCAATAAGAAGAAAATTAGACTAACCATGGCAATGTCGGGTAACACCATAAGAATTGAGACTTCAGTTACTTTAGTGAACAATAAATTTTCGTTGGCACTACACCCTGCAACAAGAACCAAGTAACAAAACCACATGGAATGATAAGCTTGGGCTAAGAATGTTTTGTGGAATACTTGCAATAAAATACAAAAGAGGTGAATCATAAGTCTAACCTGCTCCACTCACACCAGATGTAAATAAATTCATATCAAGACGAATAGAAAGGGTCACGATTTCATCATTATCATTAATTCATATCGTATGGTTTTAAATTCGATTAAAATAGGTTTATTGTAATTTGCTCACACTTGGCGAGCTTGGTGAGCTTTAGAGACGTTTGGTGAATCCCCAAGCCGATCTTGGAAGCTCTTTTGTTGAACTCTGATTGATTTGCAATCGTCGCTCGTTGTTCCTCCAATCTGGATGAGCTGCTGCTTTGTCCATTTGGCGTTGATCTTGTCTTCTTCAACCTCTCAACAATGCTCTGGAATTCATGCATCTGGTCCCAAAACGATGATTGCCCTGATATGGTGTGCATTTTGCCAATGTATTATCAGACAGTGATGTGAGATCCATGAAGCCGGCGTCGAAAAATCGTTGTTGTTTGCCGCCGAGGGAAAGAGAAACCCTACATCTAATTGGAATCGAAATTAGAATTGAAATTAGATCACATTAGCTGTTGTAGATAGGGTAATGGATAAACGAGGAGGAGAAGGTGTGGTGTAAGGAGTTATGGAAATGGACATGGTGCGTTGCAGAAAGCAAGAGCAACACCTTGTTGCTCGATTTGGATTTTGGACATTTTACCCCGAAGTCACGCAATAAGAACTCATGTTAACTGCTTCGTCTTTTAGGGGTAAAGGAGAAGGTACGGAGGAAAAAAAATCCTCACTCTGAGTTTACCTTCTAATAAAAATAAACTAACATTACTGCTTAAAAAAAACAAAACAAATAATAAATTTTTTTTATTTGTGGCCATTTATAATGACCGTCAGAAATATTTTGTCAGTAAAATATAACTTTTTTGTAGTGGCTAATGTTAATATAAATTAGTTCGAGGAGCTATGGTCTCTCTGTTCGAGTATTGTGTTAAAAGAGGATACAAATAGATGGGTGTAATCACCGATCATTATTCTCGGTTTGGTTCTGTATTTGTTCACGTTAAAAAACGAAATCTGTAACATCCTCAAAAATTACATTCATAGTTATAATTAATTTATGGAAATGTGATGATATTAGAATACAAATATAAAATGACTACATCACTCTTTCCTTGAAGTAGAAAATTACCAAAATAGCCCTAAGATAAAAAATTACAAAAATACCCTTGGACATTTTTGAAAATGACAAAAATACCCCTAGGATGAATGGCAAAATTACCAAAATGCCCCTAGGCCAGAAATGCTCAAATATCTTTAGAAATTTTGAAGAAACATGATGAAATTATAGAGTACACTTAGCTGACTAAGTATCAAAATATTTTGTGACAGAAAACTCTAG
>PYAF01000873.1:475036-485592 GCA_007407185.1 Glycine tomentella
GGGATCTTTGAAATAATGTCTATAAATATCTACGTGTTCTGCCAAAGGAGACAAAATAAAATTTGCTTCAAATATCTTTTAAGCATTTAGGACTAGCTTTCATTTGGACCAATAGCAAGTTCCTAAGCCTCTTAAACATCCATGTGTCCATTCTTGAAGTTTCTTAGAGCTTTTCTCCATTGATCTTGCATCATACTGCTAAAGCTTGTATTAGGAATTCTAATCAACCAATTCTTCCTTCAATTACATGTAATAGCTTTTCTTGAATTCTTATTGGTCCGTTTTGCTTTGAATTATTAAAATTGCCAATCTAACTTATTTAGAGCACTTATCCCTGTCATAATTATGGGAAAATTCTATAGATCCTGTCCATACTGGTCTTATAATTTTCTGATGCCTAGGGTAGTCTAAATTAAGCTCTTTTCATCCTATCTTCCAAAATTCGTAGAAATTTTATTTTAAGGTTTTCCGCCACCAACCTCACTGATACTGGGTTTTCTAAAAGTATTTTATCCAATGGTGAACTTCCCACAAATTTCTAAAGTCATATGGTCAGTTTTTGACCTAAGGGCATTTTGGTAATTTTATCCCTCACCCTAGGGGTATAATTGTCATTTCCAAAAAATTGTTCAGATCATCTGTGTAATTGTCACCCTAAGGGTATCTTTGGTTATTTCTAACCCATCTGAGAATATTTATAACATTTCTTCCTTAAATGTCTTACCGGACTTCCTAGGGCAATTTGGTCATTAATAAAATATCCAGGGGTATTTTGATCATTTAGTGCCTTAGGGACCTATCTGTCATTTTTGAAATTGTCCAAGGATATTTTGGTAATTTCTCCTAGGGATACATTGGTCATTTCCAGAATTGTTCAGGGCAAAATTATCATTTTCATCCTTGGGACATAAACGTCATTTCTGAAATTGTTCAGGGGCGTTCTTGTCATTTTGCCCTAAATTTTAATTGCCTATAATTCTCTAATTTTTTGGGGTGTTACAAATAGTGACCCATTTGAGTTAGAGCTGAAATTAGGCTTGGGTCCTTTGGAAAAGTATGATTAGGAGGTTGTTGTGATGAAAGATTAGCTTTGAAATATGATTTTTAGGAACTTTGGATTTTTGGCTCTGAATAATGTATGGGTAGGAAGAATGTTTGTTAAATTGGTGATTTTATGCTATGCATAAGCCTTGGTGCTTTTACAATATGTGCTAAGGAGGCTATATAAACGGTGAAATTGTGTTGAAGTAACCGTTTTAGCCAATTTGATAATCATTGAAATGTGGTATGGTTAGGGTGTTGAACCCATTGAATTGGTTGATGTAGAGTCTTAGGGAGACTCTAGTGCCTTGGTTAGACTGAGATAGATCTTGTTGGGGGTCTGTAAATCACCAGTTAGGTGATTAATCTTTGAAACTTAGAAAAAGAAGTTAAATGGAAAAGAATAGCTTTCCTTTTCTTTCTAACAGTTGAGAACCGTTCTTGATTCCTTGTGTGCCTTTGTATAGGGCATGACATCGAAGGTGTTAGCGGCAGAGACCACAGTTCAGGGATTGAATAGCAGACCACGACTTTGTCAGGTAAGTTCTTTGTTCTTGGGAGTGTTTCCCACTGCTTGAGTTCCCCATACTCCAAGGGAGTGATGGTTGCATGCATGATTCATATGCATTGAATTGGATGTTACAGCTTTCCTCATGATAATATGTATGCATGTTTCTGTGCTTTGTGTTTGGTTGCCTTTCGGATAGATCTTCTGGCCAGTTAGATAAATATGGACCTCCCTAGGAGTAGAGCGTAACTCCTAGTCGGTTTGCTCACGTAAAGGGTGTATGATCCCTTAACACCAGAGATAAGTGGTCCCGTCGCGGTTGAAGCCTATTCTCGGAGGTACCATATACGTGCATCCATGTGCAAAGGGGTAGCTCCTGATGGGATGGCACGGGCGTGAGCTCCGATCTCACACTGAGGACTCAGAGTCCTGATGCTGATGATGATGTATCTTTGGCGACGTAGTTCCGCAGATACACATTAGAGCTAGAGAATGCTATGTGTTGTTGTGAGGGCCAAGAGGCCTGGTGTTGTGATACCTTTGATGTTGTGTATGATGGAAGTGAGCCAGGGGGAGGAGAAGCCTCCAAGAACCCTGAGCTTACTGAGATTGTATCTCACCCCGTATGTGGGGGTTTATTTTGCAGGTGATACATCTGGCATAGATGATAGGTCCCAGGGCGGCAGGCCCCAGTAGGGACAGACTCTATGTAGCTGCTTGACAGTATTTTGAGAGCATTGTGGCTCACTATTTTATGTTTATGATGTATTTTGTACCCTTGCAAGGGAAGATGTGTGTGTACACATATTTTGGATCCTGTATGGATGTGATGTACAGACGTTGTACGTATTGTACCCTCTTGTGAGGATGTGATCTGTGAGATCATGACACTGGGTGCCTATTCTTTAGTATAGCCACAATGGTGGTTTTGATGATGTACATATGTTATACCCATATTGATATATGTGGTTTATGTTTCTCCTGATATATCTGCTGGATATTATTGTTTATCTACCTTTCTTTATGTTATCTGGATCAAAAAGGCTTATTGTGGTGCCTTGGCATTCGTAATAGGTAGTTGGATACTTTCCATACATAACGAATCAGGAAATATGGTTTTGAAAGGAAATGACGATGACGTCATGTTTTTATTGAAAACGCTTCCGTTGTTTTTACTTAATTGGTTTTAAATTAATTACTGTGTTAATTTGATTAAGTAATTGTTAATACATCGGATGCATACGGGGTGTTACAAGTTCAGTGGAAGCTTTCTTTTTTTGTACCCTTACTTTGTTGCGGTTCATCCTCATCGCTTTCCTCACTCTACTTGTCATCCTTTGGAATCTTTCGAGGAATTGTTGAAAACAAAAAGTGAAAAAAATATGATTTAATATACATAATCTAAAAGATAAAGAACAATCAAATGAAAACATTTCATGAATCTTACCACAAGGAGTTTCAGTGAGCAACCTTACGTTGCAAATACTAAGGGGCCAAATGTTCAATAAACTCTTTGGTTGATAAAAAGATTTCAATAAAATTTCTGTAAGTTTCTTCCGAAGGTTTTCCTATTATGGTATAATAAATTAATGTAGCACCTTCTAGTTCAAAGGCAGCGAAAAATTGAGTATCATCATGTTGCAAGTGTGATTTGAAGATCAAATTGAGCCATAATTGGATGAACCAGAAAGCCTAGTTATGGATTCTTTTTGATGGAGATTGTTAGTAGCATCAACGAAGGCTTGAAAAATGTTAGCTAAGAGAAATTTGGATAAATTTAGTCAAGGTTCCCCAATATGAAGCAAAAGAGCAAGGTAGTAAAAAATTATCGGGACTTGAATAGATTTGGTACAAACAAAATGGGTGCAAACCCAGTAGAGCATAAAGGCTAAGTGCTCTCGATCAATAATGGGAGGTGTTCTTACCAAAATCTGGAAATTCCATGTATGATGATGGGTGGGTTTCAAACTTTGCACGTTGGATGAAGGATCGTCGTTGTTTAGGAAAGGGACCTGTAAAACAAAGGAAAGATAGTATATAAGCAAGTGTTTAAGGTTTCCGAGGGTATCTCGGATGAATAATATGTGAGTATCCAGTGTATACTAGGATGATATCCAATCTTATGAGTTAGTGTGAACTCAATATAGAACGAGTAACGGTTTAGATATAACCTGTATTTATAACGTGGAGTATGGGCTTTGGGCCTTTGTTTATTAGATAATTTGTTGATAAGATAACAAATAATAGCAGGTAGTTATGTTTGAATTAGAGAAAATGTGTATCTTATAGATATGCTGTTATTTTTAGATAAATAATAGCTTGTAGATAACTAGAGATATATTATGAGATAAGGTGGTTGCACCAATTCAAATATTTTAATAGATAAGCTGTCGCGGTCCAAGATCTTCTGGAAGCTGAGAGAGTGGATGTCCGCACTCCTGTAGCAAGGCTGACTCTGAGGGTGGACGAGTTGTACTAGTCATGTTTGGGTTGACATTTAAGGCGGAAATGTATACGGTTACTGTAGCGGGATTGACACGGGGGATGGACACGTGTACAATGACCCCACCGTAATGTCCACGTGTAGTTTTACCAATTTGTACAGTACATAAGCCCCCCAGCCTCTGAGCCAATTTATAGGCGAAAGAGGATGAACAAGCATTGATAATCAATGTCCAGTGTCAAGGTTGAAGATCTTTGAAAGGTAAAACATAATGTTGAGCTTAAGAATCCCCTGAGGGTGGACAAGGGATGTCCAATGTCAATGCTGATAACTTTGTAAAAACTAATTGTGGAGCTATGTCAAGCCTGTTAATGTAGGCTGTATTGCCCGGGTTGTCACTGTTGAATTGTCCAGAATGAATGTATCTGTCGCATTGATGACGTCAAATGTGTCAGGTCAATGAAGCATCGAGGTTGGGCACTTCTTCCAAAATCTGACCATTGGGCATGAGCCTTAAAAGCATGTGTGATGCTTTTTTGTTTCCCAAGGTGCGTGAAGCACACTTGCTATGCTCGTGCATGCGTGTTCCTCAAGGAGTGGGCACGTACCGGAGTAGTGCGGTAGTGGGTGAGTGGGCATTGATTGTGGCGCAGACTGCAAGGGGACGTTTCAAATCTGTGCGTAACTGCTCAGTAGTCACGTCCATTTAAATGGATGAGACGTGCGACACTTCCCTCTCTCCTCCGTCTCTGACTTCCTTCTTCCTTGCTTTTCTGAAACTTCTCCTTGCTTCCCTAATCTTCTCCTTGCTTAAACCTTCTCTCTGCTCAAGGTATCCCTTTCTTCTGAAAAATGTCCGAATCACCCATTTTTGATTCTGCGTTGGGCATTGGAGGCAGTGATTCGGGAAAGTCAGTGGAGCAGTGCGTTATGCGCAATGTGATCTCCATTGGCAATGTTGGATATAAGGGGAGCTGGAAGATGATCAAGTCAAGGATGAAACCTATGCTTTAGAAGAAAGATTTTAGCTTTTCACATGCTAAGGCATTTGTAATTTGTTAAATGGTTAAGAGGCTAATCTTATTATCCTTGCATTACATAAACATAATCATTAACATGCATACATGATTTTATTAAAGCATAAAGGTTTTCATGTTTCCATAACGAAATTGATTTCTCATGGTTAAGGTTTTGGAAAAACAAAACGTGACTACTTTAATCGATTACCAGCTTGTGTAATCTATTACACAACCATGATGAACACTTAATCGATTAGAAACATATCCTATTGTTTTCAAGCTACTCCTCTGAAGAGGACATCCACTGTGGAAACTCTGACGGGTCTTTCTCTTCCTAGAGGAGGGCGAGTTCCCGTCAGGTTGGTGAGGGTACTTCTTGCCCTCATCAACAGGCAAGGCCATCTGTCGCCCCTCGGGCTGGTGAGCCTTTGCCACTCACCATTCTTCCCCCTCCGTCTACTTCTAGGAGGGCAAGACCTGGTGGTGTTATGAGTGTGAGGGCTTTTCCTCGCGTGTGTCACAGTCGTAGCATTGGGTCGCCAACTACTGCTTCGACTGTGTTCGATTTTGAATAAGTGAGGGAAGATGTTCCACAGAAACTGTCGACCCCAAAGAGGGAGACAAACGTGTAAGAGCTCGTCTTCAATATCTCTATTGGAGTAGGTGGAAATTGTTTCACCAGATCTAGGTGGAGTTCGTCTCACCAGAGCTGCGTGGAGATCGTCTCACCAAAGCTACGTGTAGATCGTCTCACCAGAGCTGCATGGAGATCATCTCACCAGAGTTGCATGGAGATCGTCTCACTAGAGTCACATAGGCATATGAGTGGATTAGTGATCGAGCAGTTGTATACCAAAAGTGATGGTAGTTGGTCATACTCAAGGTAGAGTTCTACGGAAGGAGAAGATGGTGATGGGGCCAATATGTAGACTGCCATCTTTATGTTTCTTCGCTTTCTGTTGCTTTGTTTCTGTTTTGGGGTCGTGAAGGCCATGTAAATGTAGTATTGACAATTTCAACTTAATGAAATTTCCTCTTTCTTCAATTCTTCTGTGTTTTTACTTTTTCTGCTACCTTCTATTATGCAAATGCTTGTGTGGATGAATATAAGCCGCTTGACTTGTGTTGTTCATCTAAATGTTGAGACTCTATTATTGGTATGGTCCCATTTAGCTTGTTCTCGAGATTCCAAATGAACATGCACACCAAGAGTGTTGGATTCAGGGGGAGCTACTTAAAGAATATAAAAGGATTCAAGCATTGGTTTTGAGCTTTCAACATGCAATGGATGCCTTGAAGATTGATTTGTGTTAAATGTGTAGAGAAAAGCAATTCTAGTGATCAAAGTGCATTGCATTCATATCATTCAATAATTCAATTAAATTGGTTCATCACAAGGCTTTAGTAATTTGACTAAGATTCTAATTTGATTCAAAGGTTTTTGGAAAAATGAATTTTATACTATTGTAATCGATTACCTTAAAGGTATCATCGATTATTTTGTTCTTAGTCTATTTTGGAAAAGTTTTCAAGAACAATGTAATCGATTACCTATCGAAATAATCGATTATTTGACCTTTGTTTTCATATAAACTGCCTTGATGAACACTTTAATCGATTATTAATAGGTAGTAATCGATTACACACTATATATGATTTTAAGCAGTGCTGGAAGAAACGATTACCAAAGTGTTGTAATCAATTACACAAGCTTAATTGAAAAAGTCATCTTCCTGTCTTAATCGATTACCAAATTTAGTAATCGATTACACTATATGTAAATGCTTACAGGATTTGCTGCTTTAATCGATTACCACATATCCTAATCGATTACTTAGTTCAATCTGTTTTTTAAAGCTTCTTGGTTTAATCGATTACCAAAGATTGTAATCAATTACATAGTGCATTTTGATATTTTGAAGCTTCCTGTCTTAATCGATTACAAGACGGAATAATCAATTATTTTGCTCGTTGCTCATGTCCAGAAACTTTGTTAAACACTTTAATCGATTACAAGGTTGATTTAATCGATTACATGAGTTAAATAATCAATTATATGGAGCGTTTAATCGATTACTGGCAGTTACAAAAGTTTGTTATAAATAGAACCAAGGCTCAGGTTGTTTTGTAACTTGATCAATTCGAATTCTGAGCATACACAAGCTTTCTAAACACTTTCAAAGTGATTTTTCTAAGTTCTATGAGTTCTTGCTTCAACTAAAACATTCATAGGTATTTGAGTGATTCTTTAAAGCAAGAAGTCTCTTTCAAAGGTTAAGGAAGAAGAATGTTCTGAGTTCATTTTTGTCTTTCAACCTGAATTGTTCATTCATCTACATGTCATTCACTGGATCATCAGGTTGTTTCTTTCCTTAACTCATTGATTGTAATTTTATTTACAAATTTTGTTGTAATTGGCTATTGTAATTGTGTTCTTCTTGATTGGGACTAGAGAAGGGTTCTCTAGCTTAAAGATCAGAGTAGTGTTCTCTAGATCTTTCTCCTTAAAAGTCTAATAGGATTTTAGATTTCTGTTCTTTATCTAGGGTTGATAAAGGGGAGGTTCTTGTAAAAGCTTGTAAGAATATTTTATAATAGTGGAACTCTAATTCAGTGTGAATTAGAAGAAACTGGATGTAGCTTCATGTTTTTGAAGTGAACCAGTATAAATTGCTTGTGTTCTTATTTCTATATATCTATTCTCATCTTATTCATTGATCTTTAATTCTTTGAATCATATTCATTGTTCAACAAGTTTTGTTTTGATTTATTGATTCTTGAGGCTGAGCTATTTGATTGAGTAAAAGGTTTCTTGGTTTTAAAAGTGGTAAAGATCCTGAAAATCTGATTTGAATTTGATTTTAAAATACCAAGGTTCAACCAATTCACCCCCTCTCCCTCTTGGTTGTTGTGAAGTATTCCTAATATTTTCAAAGAGCTTGTCCTGGGTTTGAATTGTCAAGGGCTGACCTTGGACAATTATCTTGGACTCCTGTTTTGACAACCTGTTCCTGCAAAACAAATAGCTCTATGGTCCGGTATGTCGGGGTTCCGTAGACGTAAGAGTACCAATAAAGTTTTCTTGGGTTTAGTAGGCCAAGGGTAGACCCTGGACTTTAGTATACCAAGAGTGGATCCTGGGTTTTATGTTCCTGAGAACACATAATCCTGCAAGGATGTAATGTAGAAATAATAACATATGTCGAGGATGGACATAGTTGTGCCTTATATTTGTCAAGTCTGATACCAATGGTGTTTGTCCATGCTGGGTTTGATCGAGATTCACCAAATATGATCTTGAGTTTGTGAATCTGCAGGTTACCAAGAGTTCGTCTTGGGTTTAGTAAGTTGAAGAACTACCAGGGATACATCAGTCCTGGATTTTGGAACTGTAGGTCGACCAAGACTTGGGTTTATGAACCTTGACAATCTACCAAAGTTTAGATTTATAAACCTATAGATTACCAAGAGCTGGTCTTGGGTTTTGTTGAAGGTCCTCCTAGGGTGCTACCAAAGGTCGGCCCTAAGACAAAGAACCTGTAAAGTACCAGGAGCTGGTCCTGAGTTTTGTTGAAGGTCCTCTCAGGGTGCTACCAAAGGCCGACCCTAGGAGAAAGAACCTGTAAAGTACCAAGAGCTAGTCCTGGGTTTTGTTGAAGGTCCTCTTAGGGTGATACCAATGGCCGACCCTAGGACAAAAAACCTGTAAAGTACCAGGAGCTAGTCCTGGGTTTTATTAATGGTCCTCATAGAGTGCTACTGAAGGCCAGCCCTAGGACAAAGAACTTGTAAAGTACCAGGAGCTAGTCCTGGGTTTTGTTGAAGGTCCTCCTAGGGTGTTACCGAATGCTGGCCCTAGGACAAAAAACCTATAAGCAACCAAGGGACTGCCTTGGATTTTGTTGGAGGTCCACCTAAAGTTCTATCGAAGGCTGACTTTAGGATTTTAAGAACCTTTGGAGAGTACAGGATGCGTCCGCCCTAGGTTTAGTAAGGTTCACCAAGCATAGACCTTGGCAAGTAGTACCAGGACATGATCCTGGGTTTTTGTTGAGGTTCGACCTAGGATAACGTTTAGGTTGTGGTTCCTGAAATGAATTATGTTCCTACAAGGTTGACATAAGTACATATAAAAAGAAAAGAGAAGTATGTTTTATTAATGTTGCAATCAATGTACATATTCCCTTTGTTATTCTTCGGATGAGCCTCATTAAAACTTCTCAAGCAAAAACCCGGTGGGAAAAAAGAATTGAGTAGGAAAAATAGTACACCACCTGGCCTTCACTTCTTCAGCTGTAGTAGAACTTCAAGTGGGTAGCATTCCAAGTTCTTGGAATGTCTTTACCACTCAGTTCCTGTAGTTTGTAGGCGCCATTGTCCAAGTTGGTGACAATCTTGAATGGGCCTTCCCAGTTAGGTCCAAGCTTGCCTGTACGGGGATCTTTTCTGGCTTCAACCCGGACATGCCAAACTAAGTCGCCTGGCTGAAAGGTTCATGGTTGAACCTTGGTGTTATATCTTCTTGTCATCTAACATTTCATAGCTTCTTCCCTGATTTTGGCCATATCCCTAACTTCCTTCATGGTTTCTAGTTCAACCTGTATGTTCTCTTCATTATGTTGTTCCTGAAATAGCATTCTTTTTGCTGATGTTTCCCCTAGCTCGACTGGAATCATGGTGTCAATACCATAAGTGAGCGGAAAGGGAGTTTCATGAGTAGTTTATTGTGGTGAGCAATGATAAGCCCACAATATGTTGGGGAGTTCTTCCTTCCAGAGGCCTTTGGACTTGTCCAGTCTGGTTTGTGAGGCTCGAAGGATAACTTGGTTGGCTGCTTTTACGTGACCATTTGTCTGAGGATGCTCGACAGAGGTGACCAAGTGTTTGATACCCAGTCGTGTGAGAAAGCCTTTGTAGGTTTGTGCCTTGAATTACGCTTCGTTGTCAGTAACAATAGCATAAGGTAAACCATACCTGCATATGAGATGTTTCCAGGTGAACTTCGTTGGCAGTTATCTCTCGTAATGGCTTTGCCTCGATCCACTTGGTGAAGTAGTCGATAGCCACTAATAGGAACTTGACCATTCCTGGAGCTTTAGGAAGTTGTCCTAAGATGTCCACTGTAACACCCCGTAGGCCTCCGACGTGTTATCATTAATAATATCATATTAGCGTATAAAATATCAATTAAATAGTTCAGCGGAAACATAGGATCGTTTTCTTGATACATTATGTATGAAATCACGTAACAGAAAACCATAAACTCATGCCCCTGCTGATCCAGTTTATCAAAACCACATAAATAAGACAGATAACAGAGCTTTAGGCAGAGTAACCCCACTATAGACATACACATGTACTCAGGGAACGTCTCATATACATATTATCAAAGTTCTGTACATAACATATACATCAGTGTTCACCACATCAAGGTGAAATCAAAATACATCATCCCTCACAGGGGTATACAAAACTATAACAAAATACATCAAAATGGAGCCCTCAAGCTCTCTATCGTAGCCATCAGCTAAACTACTTAGTCTCA
>PYAF01000873.1:508101-526489 GCA_007407185.1 Glycine tomentella
TTTCTCAGTGTGGGTTTGGCTTCTAAGGATCTAATAGAGTTTTAGATCTCTGAACTTCTTCTAGGGTTGAGGAAGAGAAGCTTGTAAGTACTTGTAAGAAAAATATTTGCAATAGTGGAACTCTACTCTAGTGTTGAGTAGAAGAAACTGGATGTAGCCTCAAAGGTTTTGAGGTGAACCAGTATAAATCTTGCTTCTTAATTTGTTTTCTGCAGTCTTTATTATTTCTTGTTGAACTCTGTTTTTGTGTGTTTAAATTTGAAGCATAACAAGTTTTGGATAAAGATATTCATTTGGTTTTGTGATAAAGATCCAAAGGGCATTTTAACTCTGATATTGAACAAAGAAATTATTAATTTCCCATGGTTAACCAATTCACCCCCCCTCTTGGTTAAGTGTGAGTGTTCCTTATTTTCCACAATACGAACATGGACACCAGGACATGGCTAAAATCTAAAACATAGGACACAACATATGTGTGTGTATAATCAATATGAAAAAATATAAATTGATAATTTAAATTTTTATCAAGACAAACAAAGGGTACACCCAAAACGCATGAAGGGAGAGGAAAGTCAGCGAACTAGAAAAGAAAAACAAGACGAATAGAAGGACCTTGAACGCGAAGTCAACCAAGCAAGACGACCAGACACCGATGAGGTAATGACGAATGGAAAATAACCAATGACACCAACATACTCCAGAATGATAATGAATGGTGTCATGCAAAAGGGAAAACCGCAAATGTGAATAGAAGAGAAGAAGGCAAAACGTTACATGAAAGAGGTTGAGGTTATCAAAATAGGCTAATATTAATAAAAAAATTATAATCTAATCTTTTAGATTGATTTTTAAAAAATGATTAAAAAAATTAGAGAAGTTTTCTATTCGTGTCCAATTGTTTGGAGAAATGTCCATGGCATGCCCAATCCCAGGAAAAAAAATTGGACACCACAAAACATGTCCGACAGGGTGTCTGCCATGTGCTCGAGTAGTGTCAGTGTCAGAAATGAGTCCAACAGGGGGACACGACATTCATCGAAAGTGTATCTGCTTCCTAGTTTGCAAGATCTCTTAAAAAATAAAAATGCACTGTGATATGTTTCCTCCTTCCATGCATTACTGGATTTTTTGAAAGTTTAATTCGTGGAGTTATTATCACACATGATGACAATACTACCTTCTTCAACATGATTTAAGTTTCTCAAAACTCTTTTCATCCACACAGCATGACAAGCATAGCAACAACAACAAACTCTGCTTAAGTATTTGAGAGAGTAGCGATTGGTTGTTTCTTGGACATCCATGACACTGCTCCTGAACTCAATAAGAAAACATAACTAGATGTACTTTCAGAATCTTCTTCATCTCTAACATAATTAGAATATGTGAAAGCAAGCAAGTTTTCTTTCCCTTCCTTCTTGTAGAAAATCCCACAGCTAGTAGTTCCCTTTAAGTTCCTTAATATTACTTTAGCAACTTGTAAATGCAATTGAGTTGGTTTTGACATGTACCTGCTAATTAAGCTCATGCTAAACATTATATTTGGCCTTGTAATTGTAAGATACATTAAGCTTCCAACAATTTTCTTGAAATACGTGTCATCCATAGTTGCACCATCAACATCTTTGTTAATGTTAAAACCTGGAACAATTGGACTTTTCATAGGTTTGCTTTCAAACATTGCAAACTTCTTCAAGGTATCAATGGCATATTTCCTTTGACACACAAAAAACCTTTCTGGTTTTTGCCAAACTTTAATGCCAAGGAAAAATCTCATATTCCCTAGCTCAGTCATGTCAAAAGCTTGCATCATAGACTTCTTGGACTCAATTGTCATGCCCTTATCATCACCAATATAAATCAAATCATGTTCTTACCGAAATTTGGAAATTCCATGTGTGGGCTTTGATGTGGCCTTAGTGGACTCCAAATCCCATGACGTCAGGTAGTGAGTAAGCTTTGCTTAGAGGAGAGACCTGCAAAACAAAGGAAAAACACTCTGACGCTCAAGTAAGTACATAAATTATTAAAGAGTGACTAAGTATAAGAACTCAACCAAAGATGTATAGAAAGAAAGACTTGAGTAATTCTAGATTGAACAATGAGTTCCAATGTAGTGTAGTCAATCTAGATTGTGTAGAGAGAACCTGGATGGTTGTATTTATAATGTGGAGTATGGGCCTTGGGCCGTTGCTTATAATAACAGGCAGTTATTAGATAATCTGTTGATAAGATAATAATAACATATAATAACAGGCAGTTATTTATATTTTGAATAGGAGATAATGTGTACCTTGTTGATATATTGTTACTTGTGGATAAGTAACAATTAGTAAATAACATGTTGGGATATTATATGATAAGGTGGTTGCATTTATTTCAATATCTTGGCATAATAGATATGCTGTTAGTGAAGAGATAATATTGTTGGTGTCCGTGCTCCTATAGCAATGTTGGCGTGGGACCCGGACACGTATGTTCGAGTTGGCACTTGGAGACCGAATAAGCACCTCTTTAATGTGGCGGTGCTGACGTGGAGGATGTCCACGTGTATCCTGACCTTTATGAAATGGCCACGTGTCATTTTACTATTTTGGACTGTACAAATCATCAACATAAATGCTAACAATTAATAGGTTACCTCTAATGCTTCTTTTGATGAACAAGGTTAGTTCATTTGGACATTTTTTAAATCCTTCCTTCACAAAATGGGACTCTATGCGACTGAACCATGCCCTTGATTCTTGCTTTAGGTCGTACAAAGCTTTATGTAGCTTGTAACTCTTGTGATCTTTCCCTTTTTTCACATATTCCTTTGGTTGCTCAATGTACCTGTCCTAACTCAATTCTCCATGTAGGAACACATATTTGACATCTAATTGAAAGATGTTCCATCCTCTGCATGCTACAAGTGCCATAATCATCCTTATTGTACCCATGCGTGAAACAGGGGTAAGGACTTCAGAATAATCGATTCCATGTTGTTGAGAGTACCCCTTAGCCACCAATCGCGCTTTATACTAATCAACTTCACCCAATTCATTCAATTTTCTCTTGAAAATCCATTTCACTCTATTTTTTTTTTGCTCTAGTTGGCAGGTCCCTGAACTCCCAAGTCTAGATCTTTTCAATCGAGCTAATTTCATTGCTTGTAGCCTTTCTCCATTTCGCATGCTCCATAGCTTCCTCAAACAAAGTTGGATAATGACATATCATGTCTTGTACCATGTAGGCCTCTGCTTCTTCTTCACTCAACCCCTCACCACTCACAAATCCTTCCATCCAAGTCGGTGTCCTCCTCACTCTCCCTCCAATCACATTTTCTTGTGAACTCTTTGTTTCGTTCCTAGCTTCACTACCCTTGATTACGTTATTCCCATCATTATCACCACCATTATTGAACTCCATGTCTTCCTCTAACCTATCACCACCATCCTCACCTCTGTGCTCGTCCTCACTGTCATCACTATTGAAACCATCATCACCCTAAACCAACTCTGCTTCTATTTGTTCTTTATAATTTGATCCCCAATCCTAACTCTTCTTTTCCTCAAACACTACATCCTTACTAACTACAATCCTCTTTGGCTTAGGGTCAAAAAGATGATAACCCTTTGACTCATCGCTGACACCCAACAATATATAAGGAAAACTCTAATAGTCAAGTTTACCTCATTTTTCCTCTGGTATGTGTAGTGTGTTATGCAACCCCAAACTCGAAGATGTTCAACTGAAGGTTTGACTCTGCTCCAAGCTTCTTGAGGAGTGATGTAACACCTTAAATTATTTTTCCAAAAATTTTCTTCAAAAGCTATTTAAATACTAATATTGTGGAAGACGTGTCATTAACTTTTAATTTCTATTTTGAAGTAGGTAAAATATCTCATCATTTTTTTGAATAAATAAGATAAAATAAAATAAGGTAAAATAAACACTTTGCTTAGAAAGAGTTATGGTAAAATAAGAGTGTTGCTTGGAAAGTGTTAAGTTTTCACGTCATATTTAAATTCGTAAATAAATTAACTCAAATTTATAATACAAAACCTTTGTGCGTAAATAAAGCAAATAAATAGTATCACGAAAGAAGAAATTGGATACAACCCAAAGTGTAAAAGTAGTGAAATGATCAATACACATCTGCTACATAAAAAAAAAAAAAAAAACATTTTCAGTGAAGACCATACCCCTTAAATTACATTAAAATATCAAAATATCAAAAAATATCTAGGATTAGAGCAAATCACTATCCGACTAAAAGTACTGAACTATGCCTAAGGTATAAACACAAGAAGGTAATCAATCCTCCTCCTCAGATGAAGGCTCTAAATCTCGTAGAAGCTCGTGATACACTTCCTCCTCCTCGAGTGTCATGTTGGTGTGATCTCCTTGGTCCTCAGTGACCTGCACGGGACATACTAACTCGAATCCCCAACTCAGGACGTTACCTCTTGCATCAAACCTTACTGGGGTCACTTTGAATTCTTGAGCATCGTTAGGCTCTTCTATAGCTAGATAAAAACTAATGTCTTCAAACCACCCGAATTGTCGGCGAGACGTAAATCCCCAAGGAATGTTGCAGTACCAATGGTGATTGATTGAGATGGGTATGGCATCTGGTCTATCTACCGACATTGTGTGCACCAGAGTGTGACATGTGTACATTGATGTGTGTGTCCCTTAACACGACCACACTCTTTTTGTCTACCTACTACGCCCAGCTCGCAGAGAACACGACTCCCTTAACATCTCCTAACCCTCAAAGTAGTTGGTTATAAGGGTAAGTCCTTTGCTCATCAAACACCACAAACAACATACAACTTACATAAACATGACGTATGGTTTTTCTATACAAACAACACTCTCGATGCCCTAGAACGCATAACTATCACACTTGACATAAATGACTATAGTACTTAACATTGCTAACTATCACTCTTGACACAGTCAAATACTACACTTGACATCATTTACAATCATACTGGACACAACTGACACTATTACAAAATTAGGATTTTACAACGCTGAACAAACAATGGTTTTAGAAACTATCTTTGGAAATATACCGTGGCAATTTTGTAATAATTGCAAAATATTTGAAAGTCGGTCTTCAAATGCACTTTAAAATTCTACTCCCTCTATCGCCCCCTCCCATCCCCCCCCCCCCGCCCCTCTCTCTCGCACCCTAAACCCTCAACATTTCGCCGTCTTTGTCGCTGCCTTCGTCCGTCATCGCTCCCTTCAAAGGCAAAATAGTTTTTTTACACTGAAAATCTAAATTGATAGTCATTCCCTCAGTGCTCACTATACGGTGGCAGAACGCTTCCTTGACCAGAGAAAACCTACCAGACGATAACTCTTGAGAAAACAAGATGAGGTGCGCATGCATTTTATTTTCTTAACTTGTTTCTTATTGTAGGTATTCCTATATCTATATATATCTGTCTAGTTTTATAATTCATTAATTTGAGTTTGTATGCCTGTTAGTGATGTTGATCATATCTTGTGTGCTTAACTACTGAAAATTTAAGTTCATGTGCTTGTTAAAACTGATGGTTTGTTGAATCTATTGTTGTTTACGCTCTCATAGCTTCAATGACTTTTATGTGATCAGGAATATTCTTCTGTGTGTGCCTTTTGATTTTGCATAGATCAATGACTCGGTGATCTCAAAGAATATCACCCGTATTATCGATTGAAAAAAAAATTTAATGGAAGTCTAAAATCTGGATTTTCCCCAATACCCTTATCAGGAAATGAAGTCTATGAGCAGGTGGAGGACATATATACTATCTTTGGAAACACCCAAAAGAAAGATGCAAATGAGAAAAACATATGGAAGAGGTTGATATTCTTCGATCTTCCATATTAGTCTGTCCTAGATGTTAGACATTTTATTGACATGATGCATATGGAGAAAAATGTTTGTGATAGTTTAATCGACATGCTTCTTAGCATTAGAGGCAAGACAAAGGATGATTTGAATGCTCATCAAGATTTGGTTGACATGGGTATGCATGAGCATTTGCATCCGATGTTTGACAGTCAAGAACATATTTGCCACTAGCATGTCATACTCTATCAAAAAAAATGTTTATGTCAATGTCTACGGAGCATGAAAGTGTCACAAGGATACTCTCAAGATTGTCACGTCTTGATGCAACAACTGTTGGCCATGGCAATACGAGGCATCTTGCCTAATAAAGTCAGGGTTTCCATAATCCGCTAGTTCTTTTTCTTCAATGTTATATGTAGCAAAGTCATCGACCCTCAAAGCTGGATGACTTGGAAAATGAGATTGCTATTATCCTTTTTCAATTACAGATGTATTTTCCTTCTTCATTTTTTACATCATGATTCACTTAATTCTTCATCTAGTAAGGGAGATTAGATTGTGTGGGCATATTTATTTACAATGGATGTACCTGGTTGAGCGAAACATGAAGATCTTAAAAGGGTATACCAAGAACCAATATCATCCAGAAGCATCCATTATTGAAAGGTACATCGTAGAGGAAGCTGTAGAGTTTTGTTCAGAGTACATGGAAAAGGAAAAATTTATTGGGCTTCTTGAGTCTCGTCATGACAATAGATGGGAAGGTAAGGGTTTGTGTGTTTTTCGGTTGTAATCATGGGTCATGAGGAACTGAATCAAACACATTTTTATATATTGAATAACACTGAAGTGATAGTCCCGGACAGAACTGCTCACAAAGAATTTTTGAACGTTAATGAACCAAAAATTACCAAAAAAAGGTGTTGCAAGAACATAATATTACTTTCATAAACTGGTTTAGAAATATAATTTTTTGGTGATGAAAACACTTCTGAAACATTGAGAACGTTAGCAGATGTGCCAAAACAAAATGTGCTTACTTGGAAGGGATATGATATCAACAGTTATTCCTTCTACACAAAGTTACAAGATGAGAAAAGTACAATGCAAAACAGTGGGGTTAGTCTTGAAACTCATTCTGAACACTATGCTAGTGTATCAATTAACAACCCCATTATAAAGTCAATTCAGGGTACCTATTTTTAAGTGTAAGTGGGTTAATGGGAAGACCTTTGTGCACGTCGATGGTATGGAATTTACATTAGTAGACCTTAATAATGTTGCTTATAAGGACGAGTCTTTCATCATGGCAGAACAAGCAAAACAAGTGTTTTATGTCCAAGATCCCTGTAGCTCAAAATTGTCAGTGGTTGCAAGGAAGAACAAGTGGTGTTAGTCATAATAAACACTTGATGTGTGTGACACATCTTTCTCCACACGCATGCCTTCCATACAAGCAGAAAATGAAATGGATGATGTACATGCAGAAAAGAAGGCACAGGAATTCCAAAAACACAACATATGGCAACACGTATTGTCTCGTGGGAGTTATGACTTGCTTAAGAATAAACTCATGGCTAAGAAAATTTTAAAAAAAGACAGGAGGAAGCAATTGCATCTGGGAGTTAAGCAATTGTTGATCCTCAATCACCTATTAAAAGACATGTGAAGTGGAAGATGACCCACACAAATATTCCAAGGAGATGACATCAGAGGCAGCACAACAAATTTTTGATAAGATGGTAAGTAAATTTTCACTTTACATGTAACTTTATAATAACAACACCACCATTTGACATTTATTTTTGTTGGTTTCCATAGAAACAGTAGATGACACAAGGAACCTTTTTTCCCCACAGACATCAGGATATATTGATTATTGCCATTGGGCGATCAAAGCATCCTTGTTGTGTTTGTGCTGCGAGAATGGGTGTCACCATCAACCAGTACTTTGGACAGGCATCATATGGCTCTGAAACTTCTACTTCGATCAACCTATAACAGTTAGTTGAATTAATAGTGACCCTTAAAGAGCGGTGGAAGAAAGAAACAGACAAGGATAACAAATGTAGAGAGGAAAAACTTAATGGGGAGTTCAAAGAGGTTATGCACTATGAGTTGAGCCAGAAAGCATCCCAGCTACCACTTACAGTAAAGGAAGTTGATGAACCTTTTACCAGTGCCCATGTGACAACAAAGGGAAGTTGTGCAGTGACGGTTGCTTATCACTCAGAAGAGGAGTCTCACACTAATGATATGAACTATCATGGGTTGTACATTGAAGATGAGTATTGTACTCGCCTGGTGGCATTGGCAAGAATATGTGAGGGATTATTCACTATACACCATGTAAGTTTGACCGATGACGTGGTGAAGGTCAGTGTCTCAAAAGTTCTAAATGAAGATGGATCAACTCCTTTTCCCACTTCAGTTTCTCAAAAGGTCATATGTCTATTAAGACATTGCTTACTATGTTTTCAGTAATACATGATGTGAAATTATTACATATATGATATTAAATATTAAAATTACCATACAAAATAGATATTAAATAACTTTTCTATTTTTTATATATCAAATACTTTTTTTTATAATAGAGTTTGGAATTTTGTTTTCTTTTTATTTACTTAATAGACATATGAAATTTTTATTATGATATTTTTATAATTTAATTACTTTTATTAATTTTTAATAACTTAATTATAACTCAATTAGATTAAATAATACACCAAAAATTATTTTATAACTTTGTCAGTATAATATTTAATAATTATGTTTATACAAGATAATTGAAAAAGGAGCTTAAAAGGAAAGATATGAAATTTAAGAAGAAAAAAAAACTTGACTTTGACTCTTTTAGGTAATCAAGTGACAATGACATCTCAAAAATAAAATTGGTATTTAAAAAAAATGGTTAGAGTATAGTACAAAAACACAATGTTAGTACATGACTTTTTCTCATAATATAATTCATTTTACTATTTTTAAAAATCATATTTGATCTTAATTAATTTTTATAAAATGATTTTTTAATTAATTTATTAACCATTGCATCACACAGAATATACACTAGTAACTTTTAATTAATTATTAAGTTTTGGTTAGTGTATATGTTACTCAAGAATGATATTGGACTCTATCGAGTTTCAATAAATTATTAGAGCATATGATATTCTAAAATCATATTGGCCTTATTAGGTTTCAATCATTATATATCAAATATTTGTTAATAATTTTTTTTTATTTATTACTTATTGATGGATGATGGGCAAAAAACTTTTATTTACTTGTTAGCTGTTCACTTACCTATTTTTGGATTCGTCCTTATTGTGAAAGAATTCATTTAAATTGATTTTTTTAAAATATTTAATTTAGAAAATCATTTTACATTTTGAAATAAATTTTAATATTTTATAGAAAATATTAAAAAATATGAATAAAAGAAAATCATGATTGATGGAACAACGGAATCAATTGTTTGATAATAGAGATATTTTATATAATTTACTTTGCAAGTATTGGTTAAACTACTATGATACATTTTTGTTTTACAAAAAATGCATATTATTTTTTTAAGAATCTGTTTACTATCTTTTCAATAATACATTATGCGAAATTATTACATATATAATATTAAATATTAAAATTACCATACAAAATAAATATTAAATAAATATTCTATTTTTTACATATCAAATACTTCTTTCTAATATTCTTTTACTTTTTACCTCTTGACACAAGTCTTCAAAAAATATTCATTTAGTTGTCAGTCGTCTATCCATATTTTTTTAAATTCGTCCGTAGTGTGAAGGAATTCATTTAAAGTGATTTTATAAAATAATTGGAATTAGTTTAAAATATTTAATTTAGAAATTCATTTTATATTTGTAAATAAATTTATTATTTTATAGAAAATATAAAAATATCAATAAACGTGTATAGTATGCCTTATCGAATAAATGCAAAGTAAAGAATTTATAAATGTAAAAAAAAGTTTGAAATATAATTCAAATATTTATGACGAAACATATTTCGTCAGAAATTCAAAAATTTCCAACAGAATATTTTCCATCGATAAATTTTGTTGGTAACTCAAGCATTTTTGATGGAAAATATTTCGTTGGAAATTGAAAATTTTCCCACGGAATATTTTCCGTCGGAAATGCTTGAGTTACCGATGGAATATTTTTCATCGTAAATATTTTGTCGGAAATACCAATATTTTTTGTAGTGTTGGGAGGCATGCCAAGAACACCTTCATTTCATGGGCCATATGTCTTGTGAAACCTGTTTCACAAGAGGTATTTGCTTGAGTTGTGTTTATTTGTAACAAAATGGATTTTACACAAATTACTAAAATTAACGTATATTTATTAACCGTGTAGGATTTACATAGACATCCAAAGAAATCGATCATTGAGCCTGTTGATAAGTCGATGTCAATTGATGATCCCTTACATGATTTGGTTAAGGTTTCCTTTGACCTTTACCAACAACCTTATCAGGTGGCGTGGGATGCAACTTTGTTTGGGGTAGACAATGATGATTTCCCCTTGTTTATAGATTACAATGATGCACAACAAATAATCTTAGGCAATCAATGTCTAAGCATCACTATTTTACAGTTTTGGACAATGTAAGTATAATTAAATATTATAGTTCCATGAACTTGTATAGTTATAATATGATTAACAATTTACGTTTTTGTAAACAAAAATAGGGCAATGAATGACTTGAGTATAGAATTTGGGCATGGTTTTGTGTATGGTTTCCTTGAGCCTCAATCCATACACGATGCATAGGATATGCGTGATGAATGTTAATGTTACATTACAAGATGGCTAAAGCAGTCACAAAGAAAGATCTACCTAGGAGCTTACTTGAATAAGTAAGTAAAATTTTACAAATGTATTTAGCTTGTGTTTGCATTAGAACTAATTGTTTTCCAATGCAATCAACATTGGTAGCTCCTTGTTATCTGTCTTAGGAACAATGTTGTTGTATGATTTTGTTCCTTGCATAGGAAGGTCAACAAGGACATCAAAAGCGCAATTAACAAGTTACATATCAATTTGTAATACATATACTCTATTTTTAGTATTATATATCAATCTTTTGATATTACAATATACATGTATGTTTTTTCTTTCAACTAGTGCTTTGAAGGAATTCCATGGCAAGTCCCTCATGAGTAAATATGATGTTGATTGGATCGAATTAAAAGTAATTAATTTAACCAACAATGCTTTAATCTGATTAATGACATTTTGTACGTTTGTAATTATGGAATATAATTAAATTTCATATTGAATTTAGAGTCATTTTCAAATCGAAGGCTCTGAGTATTATGTAATGGATTGGATGCAAAACATAGTCAAGACTTTGAAGAATCAATAAGACATGGTATACAACTTTATATGCTCTATCAAGAATAATTTATTACACTTCTAATTTATTAAGTATATTTTAGTTTTAGGTTAGATTTGCAGGCAAAAAAATTAATATAATGCTTTTTTAATAAAATTATCAATTTTGAACTGTTTTGAAACTATTTACAAATATGGAGCTGTCAAACATGCCCAAATTAGGCGTGACTGGTCACACCCAATTTAGTCACGCCTAATTTGGACGTGTTATCCCCCTGGGTCACACCCAAATTGAGCATGTCCCCACCCCCCACCCCCCCGCTGATGCGACACATGTCACACAAGCATGAATTGGTGATGTATATAAACTTCAAACGGTCATAACTTTTAATAGAAATGTCCGATTGAGGTGTACGATATGTCAAAATGCTCGAAATTCAAAGAGGAAACCCAAGACAAGGCGAGTGGCACACTCTAATTAGGGAGGAAAGGAATAAAAGTACCCACAACAGCATGTGCTCCTTATCCACGTCAAAAATGACCTTTGAGGAATATTCTGTAGACCTTCTATTCTTTTCTATTATGTCATTTCCTTAAATTCAAATGTTAGCGATTCAAATAAAGAGATAAAATTGAATTTCAAAAAGAGAGATCGTGCACTTTCCTATACGGCTAGCACTACCTTTTCGTACTTGGTTGGATGTCACATACAAGAGTATAAAAGGTATGGAAGTGATTTATAGCAACTGGAGCGAGTGATGAAAACACTTAGTGTATAAACATCAGTATTCATAACGAGTGGACGATATTTGTTTTACAGCGCGTTGGACACTGGTTATGTCATAACGTTTTCCACTTTAAGCATGGACATGATTTGTAGATAACGATTAGGTCCTTTTACTAAATTGGTCTTGTTTACTTAACATCAACTCATTATATTATCAATAATTTATACTTTTGTAAACATCAAAATCTAAGGTGTGATAAGTCGTCTAGACCTAATTAATAATCCTCACAACCTCCCCTTCTTCAAAACCATGAATGTCATTTCCCTCTAAACTCTCAAATTTGCACACTGATTTGTTTCACTATCATTTTATTCTCCAGTAATGGGGATGGGGGTGGTCGTGGTAGAGGAAGGGTGGCATGGGAGGAGGGATTGATAAACCATATTTTGTATGCATTGGGATATGAGTTTTGGCCATAAAATTTTCTATTTTATATAAATTATCTTTGCAAAACTTACATTTTTATGCTAAGTGTGTAACAACAAGACCCCAAGAGGAGAAGCATGAAAATGGATTACAAAGGGATGATTTGAAGAATATTTGGCCCTCTCCCAAAGTTGAGGACCAAATTTGAAGTGGGCACGAGGACCATGATTATGCTAAATTGACCATGGTGCACATAGGAAATTAGACCTCGAAGACCAAATTTTAAGTGATGCAGGGACCATGAGCGTGGTAAAACCAACATGGCTGTGGTAAGCCCATAGAGCCAGTTATATTTTTAGGTCATTATAATTAGGAAACATAGACCTTTCATTATTTATCTTTTGTTCTATTTACGAAATTGAGGATGCAGAGCTAGAAAAGTGGCCATGTGAGAGTTCTATAGTTGTAGAGGGATGTAGAGAGAACCATTAGGGTTCATATTGTTAGTTTCTTCCCTTTTGTGTCTCTTATTGAGTTGTTTGGCTTATTCATGATAATGAGTGGTTAATTTCTCTTAGCTTGAATTGTGATGTAATTTTACCCTTGCACCCCAATTATGATTTTAATGAAATCCTTGATGTCATTTAGTAGATTCAATCTCTTCACTGTTTTTATTTCTTTTTCAAACTAATTGCTTTAAACCTAAGTTAATTGCTTGCCAATGATCAACTGTTTGTGATTAACCGAACTGTGAAGTGACCGAATTCATTCAATTTGAATGATCAAACGTATTGTGTGAATTTACAGTGGATTAGACTATTATAATCAACCTCTCTAAGACTTATCATTTTCCCTAAGTTAATTTTTCTATGACCAATTAAGAATTAAATTAGGTGAAAAAACGTAGTTAAACTATGGCTAATTGTTAACTGGGATCTTAAAAGGTGCGAGCAATTGAACTTCATTAGGGATTTTATTGGGATTAGAATTGAGGGAAAAGGGTACATGTGAATTCAAAATCCTAGGTTGCTTCTTCATATCTATTCTCACACTAAATTTTTTGCTCTAACTTTCATTTTCCTTGAAGGAATATTATTTGAACACAATTTAGTGGCTAAAGGGTCTCATTTATTTAATTATTATTTTTAGTTATTGTTTGCTTGACCTTTTTTACCATTGAATACATCCAATAATTATGTTTTTTTTTTTGGAGATAGGATGGAGAAACATAAGCGAATTTGAATCCCTTGGTTCTTGTTGGTGTTGAGTATTGTTGCATTTTAGGTACAAGAAAGGGTTCAACGTCTTGTTGTTGGTTCTTGTTCTGGTTTTGGTGGTGGTGTTTCAACAATTTCTTAGGGTTTTTACTGCCATAAATGCTTCCACACATTTTAAATGTTTCTACTAAGCAATTTCTAGCGATTTTTTAACCATAAAAAATAGCAACTAACCAACTACCACGTCATCATTTAACAGGAAAACTTGACAACATGGACCAAAAACCAAATGAAAATATAGTTTGAGGATCAAGACCGGTCAAATTTTAGTTGTGGGACTAAAAACATATTTTGTCCAAAAATAAATTACTTGAGAAAGAAGGAGATGAACAATTCAACCAAAATGTAACGACACTCACAATGATATGATATGATAAGGAATTGAACAATTTGATAGTTAAGATGTTAATAGGGACAAATAATAGGTTAGGTTATCCAACATGAGCTTAAGACATAACCTATATCATGCATAAATTAAGCTAGACTTTTTTTTTTTGAAATCCTTTATAAAATTTTGTTTAGAAATATTATTGCAAAATAGGCTCTTAAATAAGTTAATTACCATGAAAGTAAGATTGGGCTTTTAAAATAAACCTATATCATATAATAAAGTTAAACTTCAATTTTATAAAATCTAACTTACCTATTTCCTCCCTTGTTACATATCTTAATTAAATAGAAGTGCTTTTAATTTTTATAATTTATTTTAAATAGAGATTTTTTTTCCGTATTGACCTATTAGATAAATAGGTCTTTCTTTTTAGTAAACAAACCAAGTTAGATTTTATTAGAAAAAGTCAGACCAACCTTAAAAAAAGTCCATGACAAGTAATAGGTTAGGCCTAAACTTGAATTTATTAAATTGGCAAGAACTATTTAATCAAAGTCTTGTTCTATATTGTTTTTATTTATATCCATAAGGCAAACTTAACTCTTATAAAACTTTACCTATAGGGAAGTGGTTTTAATTTTCATTGGTTATAGTTTGTTTGAAATATTGTTCTTATTTAATATCAAATGAGTTTTAATGAATTCTCGTGCTACAGGAAATTCATATACTAGCGTGGAACTGTTCCCTCGCTACTCCCTCGCTAATTTGTTGCAAATAGTTTTGCAACATATTAGCTATAGAAGGGAGCCCTCGCAATTCTCTCACTAATCTCATACACCTCTCTCACAATTCCTTCACAAAATCATGTGTTCAAATGTAGATAATTCCCTCACTATTTCGCGGCAACTGACCTCTCGCTAAACCCTCACAAGTCCTTCCCAATTTATCCCTTGCTAATCGCACGCATTCCTTGTCTATGCCCTCGCTATTCCCTCATCTCTTCTTTGGAAATCTCCTATCTAGCCTTGCTATTCCTTCTTTAATCTTTTGTGAATATCCCTCGCTAGTCACTTGTTATTCTCTCATTATTCCCTTGTGAATCTTTCCCTCATTATTCCCCCACCATTCCTTCGCAGATCTTCCCCTCTCTATACTCTCACAGATCACATCATTGATCAAATTATATCCCTTGGGATTCCCTCGTTATTTTGTTGCAAAAAAGTTTAGCCTAGCCTGCATCTGAAACTATACAAAATTAAAAGGAATGTTTAATTCATTATAGCTTGTATATGAAATTAACACATAATATAACTAAATCTATATAATGAAAGGAAAAATAAGAAAAAAAATATCATATCAACCCAAAATAATTAAAAGGTGCAATAATCTTTGAATTCTTAACACATGATATAACTAAATTATTCATAAAGTCACAAAGATATTCTTAAAAACATATTTTAACCCAAAATGCAGTATTAAAACAAAAAGGAAATGCATGACAACTGAATCTGTTATAAGTCTTACAAAGGATAATAAGAAAAACTTGATTTCACCCAAAGTGTAACCAAACAAAAAAAATCAATAAATGGTTCATTTTTTTGTTGTAAGGCAGGCGATATTTCTATCCAAAATATCTCAATCTGCATCCACATTTGTGTCTGCATCTCTTCCTTCAAGTCCGCCCTCATCTTCACCTTAGATGTTGCCTTCATCTCTTCTTGATTCTTCATTTGCACCTCCATTTGCACCTGTATTTGTGTTTTAAATTATTTTATAAATATGATAAATATCAAATAATATTTTATATTTTAAAATCAAGTTAACATAAATTAAGTTTGATATAAAAATAATATAAAATCAAGGTCAATCGTGTTCCCATTGTCTTAAGGTATAACAATGTTGTATCTTCTATGGGTTGTGCAATTTGGATAAAGGGGGAGCAACACTGTAAGAAACTTCGCTTGTGGTCATGAGCGACAGTATTGTGATTGTGGTAGAGGAAGGTCGGAAGTATCGTGGTTGTTTATGGTGAAGAAGGTCAAGCAATTGTGTAGATGGATTGGGCTTTGATTGAATTTCCACTATAAAGGTGAGTAAATAAGAAGAAAATGAAAAGTAAAAATAAGAAGAAGGGTCGTGTTAAGTCCAAAATCCTTAGTGTTTTAATTATGAAAAACCTTCTTAACAAAAATCATAAGTCTTTTGAGTTTATGCCTACTGATAAGTTTTCTCAAGTGTATTTAGAAAAGACAAGGTTTGTAAAAAACAAAAATTGAAGTAAATTCAAGGTTGTCATGAGTCACTCAGAAAGGATCGTAAGCTTGAAAGTTCAAAAGAATACTCAAAGTGTCATTGATTGTGTATTGCAATAAAGAAGTCAACATGTTTATTGGATGAAGAGAAAAACTTCAAGCCATGAGAAATAATCAGCATCTAAAGGATAAGAAGAATGTTGCAAAAATTGAAGATATGCATAATGAACATGACATGAAGAATACCATTGCTGCAACATACTCAAAATGAAATTTTATCAATAGGATGAGTTCATTCTAGAAATTGTATCTGACATTCCAAAAATGGAATTGAGTTGTTGTTGGTGGCTATGAAAAGCTTGAAGAAATATATTCAACTTTCATAAAGGTTTTGATACAACATGTATCATAGAAAAAATTGAGCTTGAAGTTGTAGACACTAATATGCATAGACAACTTGATATGTGTGTATTAATTTGAAGACTGTTTGGGCTATAGAAGTGCATTTGAGAAGATCTCAATGTCTGGAAAGCTAAGAGAAATATCTACATCTTTCATGAATAAGTCATGAGCTAATATGGCTTGTATTTTCGAGGAAATTGAATATTAAGATCAATATGTCATTTTGTCTTCACATTATAACAGTTGCAATGCTTTGAAGATGGCTTATGTTGTAGTGGTCCAAGTGATATGAGACCAGTTCCTGAATGTCAATGATAGAGTTATCTACAACTTTCATGAAGACATCGAAAGCTAGATTGTCCATCTAAAGGATCAAAGAAATCAAACGTAGTAGAGAGCATAACATGCAGAGGGTTTTCTATTGAATTACAATCTCTCGAGCAATTATCATCAATAGCCACGTGTCTTCTATGTCAAGCACTTCAAAACAATGCAGCTCTTGAGTAAAAGGTGAGGTCTACAGAAGATCTCCATAATGAATTTGGAGTGGCTGCAACTACTACTAAAAGGAGTCTTTTGTACTTAAGGCACAATTTCCATTGTGTAGTACAAGGTAATTTCTTGATGTTTTAAATGTTCTGATATGATATATTTTGTTGTGTTCTTTTACCTCTAAATCTTAGGTGCATTGAACGAATATATGGTGATTGTGGGCATGATGTAATGTGTTATTATATTTTTGTTGTGTTCTAATATGATATATTTCTTCCAGTCATATTAACCTGCTTGAAACCAGGATAAGTGAGCGAGGAGCTCTGCTGATTTTAATAAAGTTTGGGCTAAAATATATGAAAAGAATTATAACAAATCACTTAATCAACACAGAGCTGCAGGATACAAAATGCTGACTTTTCCCATGTTACTTGGCTGTTGGCTCAACAAAGTGCATAGGTCTATTTTATTTGCTACGTTCAGGTTGGAAATAAGACAAAGCTAGTAGCACAAGTGGGAGGTTTTTTTTACACAAAATAGATGTTGCATGCAAGGGACTGTATTCAGGATGAATTAGTAATCCTATATTTTTTTAAAAATTAATCTTTCAAAAAATATTACAACAATACTTATAAAAATTCTTATAAATTCACGACAAAAACATATAATTTTATTCTTTACATGTTAAGAAATGTCAATATTTTTTTAGATTACCCTTAATCTTTACATGATCTAAAAGAATCAATGATTTGAAATAATTTTCGTACTTTATTTATGGGTGTCTGTTTCAGAGGCTATATGTTTATTTACTGTAATATAATATGGAAACATTATTCCTGAGATTTTTTCTTTTAAAATTATGATTGGTTAACTATTATAAATAACTGATAATTAACTTTTATTCACAAAGATGGCCTTTTGTCACATGAAAATAAATTTTTCCAACTTCCTTCTCCGCGAATAAATAATATGGGTGAACATGAGAATATGACTTTCATAGAAATAGAATATATCCAACAATAATTATTTTATTACCTCCTAATAAACGGGTAAAAAAAGTGATACTTAACTTTCATTAATGAAACCATTAATCTAAAACAACATTACCATCAAGATTATTAGAGTGAAATTGGACCTTTTTTTTTAATTAAAATAATTTTAACGTAAATATATATATATATATATATATATATATATATATATATATTCTTTCTAACTATCATGTGACTTAACTAGTTTATTAAATTTCCTGTAAAAAAACTAATTTATTAAATTCTT
>PYAF01000873.1:533656-568065 GCA_007407185.1 Glycine tomentella
TTATGTAAATGACCGCCTGTGGTCATGTTTTTGAGCATGTATATGTACAGTAGTTGAGTTTGTGTATGTTATGTTTCCTCCTGAGTATATCTGTATAAGTTATATATATCTGCCTATTATGTGTATGTTTTATCTGGATCAATTCTGTCTGTTTTATGCTTTAGTTGTGTTTTAAATTTCATACATAATGTAATCAAGAAAAACGATCTTGTCGCTTCCGCACACCGCATGTATAACGCTTTTAGCGTGGTGTGGTATCATTAATGCTGACACGTCCGGGGTGTTACACTTAGAGTTCCAAGGTTTTGAGAATTCTCAACCTCCTCAGGGTGATCCTCTTTAGCCTCTTGGACGTCAGCCATATCATCCAATCCATCATCATCTTGCCCTGGCTTTATTTCTGTGTCTAATTCTTCTGTGTATAAAATCAGCGTTAGAGGATCAATAAAGGCAAGAAGAACCAGGGAAAGAGTAAAAGGTTGTTTTCAGAACCAATATAAGTAGAATCAACAACTCTTGCCATGAAACTCTTCAGGTTGTGTATGACTGAATATTTATATAGGAAAATTGTAGATTAATTTTTTTTAAAATGAACAATTCAAAGTAACTAACTAGGCTGATCGACCATTCAGTTAAAGCTATATTTCTTGTTGCAAGCCTTTAAGCATTTCAAGTATCTAATGTAAGATAAGACTGCAAGTACAATACTTCCTCCACATTGATAGAGAAAGAATCCAACACATACAAAATAAAATTCCATCCAAGTTCAAAGTATATGACTTATACAACCATTTTCATGCTAAAAGCCTAAAACATTTCCACATGGAATATGATAACACTACAGCATTCGTGCTATTAAAATAGGATAAAACTAAGATAGAATTTCATAGATGCTTTAAGAGTTGTTCTCCAATAAAAATTGGAGTTTTACATCGATAATTCTGACTAAAGAATAGCACCAAAAGTATCGAAGGAATTGCATCTAAGTTTTGTCCTTAAAAATACTAGACAATTGTGTGGTCACACACAAGCACGCGAACATGCAGACATAGAAACATTAATATGTTAGAACTTAGGGATGATATATTGATATATTGAAATATTCAAGTATAGAAGGACCAAATATACCTTCCTGTATGTTTAAGTTCTCAAGATCAAATGTAAAATCTAGGAAGCTAGTGCCAGAAGAGAAGACTGAGTTTGCTTCCACTGGCACAGTAGATTCTGTTTCCGCTCCAATGTCATGTTCACTGTCTCTCAAGTCACCTAAACCTTCAATTCCTATGCTCTTATCTGCCTTTGCCTCAGTACTAAAATCTAATCCTGATTTCGAAGCACTCCTGACAAGAAGTTGCTTTTGGTCAGCATTCAAACTGCTGTCTTGATTTGAGTTATCAGCAAATGTGGGTGGCAAAATTTGACTCTTTGAATCATCATTATGGTCAAAACTTCTTTGTTGCTGATCAGTGACATTTGTGCTTGTGGTTCTATCTCCAGATTTCTTGATTGAATTCTGGGCGGATAAAGGTAAAGGCAGCTCCCCATTCTGGTGAAAGTAAGATTTTAAATTAGGCATTGAAAGAAACCTTTTGAAGGATTTTGGGGTCTTTAATATAGAAATTCTCTCTTCTGTTCTGAATCTTAAGCTCTCAGCCTTAGGATACTTGGCTTCACTATTAAAACAAGTCTGATGATACAACTGAGAATATCTACCAACTGAATCTTTTAGAGATGAAGTCCACATGGGTGATGGTTGACGCTTGTTGAAGGAATTAGAAGAGAGACGGCTACCAAAACCGCTTGTTGTACTGTCTTCATCTTCCCCATTAATTGTGGGGTCTTTGGATTTGACATGGATAAACTTCTTCACATTTTTTGTGAGCCTCTTTCCACAAGGAATTTTGTCAAGTATAGCATCCATGGTAACGCGATGCTTTTCATTTCTTCCATCTTCAATTATGTGCTTCATCTTCTTTCTAAGATCCCTGAAATGCCTAGTTTTCACATTGTTGGGAACCTGGGATGAAACTGATGAAGAATTAGAATCTCTTTCACCCCATTGATCAAAATTATTTGAAGAACCTAATGGTATGAACTGTTGGTGAGAATCTTCTGAGGACTCATTCATGCTTGTATTTTGCATGTTACTTTGATTTTGCAACTTCTCTTCTTTTGAATCCAACCAATAATCGACCATTTGATTTATGAGTTGGCCTGGAACAGAATCTTGGCTTCCTGATGTCGAGGCAGATACATGAAATGAGAGAGATTTGGCTCGTCTATGTTTATCTTTGAAAGATTGTTGATTGTGAGTGTGGAATGGCAAAGGAGAGCCTGGATCATGTATATATTCTAATAGGAAGTCCTTGTTTGTGTTGATCACATCCAACGCATCAAGAAAGTCCTTGAAAAGATGGGGTGAAGCATCAGTTGTATCTGTGCATTCATCAACTTCTCTTCAGGACCACCTTGACTAGGAGAGCACAAGTGCTTATGAATCTTGCTATGTTCCGAAATGTCTTTAGAAAACATTGTTCCACAACCTACACATTTGTCACTGTTGGCAATTGGTTTCTCAGATAAAACTGGTGACAACTCATCCAATGTACCAGCAGCAAGATGGTTTTGAAAGGTTTCTAGGACTGGTTCAGGGCTCTGAACAGTTAGTAACAATTCACTAAGTGGATCAACCTCTAAGTTGTGAAAAGAATCGGCATGAGTTAGTTGCGACTTTGCAGGGCAGGTTGAGCTTCTCTTGTGTCGACCCTTCCTTCTATATATATCTTCATTAAGAAGTGAGCTTAATCGGGATTTGATAGTAATTTTGGCTGGTGGAGAGGAGTGTACCAGCTTTTCATCGACCTAAAAATATTAAAATAGATGTTACTTTTATTATGTTTCCTTTATCAACACATTTAACAGAAACATCAATATCAATACTACCTTTAACCCAAGTTAATTGGAGTTGGTGGTAGATGAAGTCAATGATAAATCGGAAATAAGACAAAGAAAGAGAAAGGGAGAGAGGAAGAAAAAAAGTGGAAATAAGACAAAAGATAGGAAAAATAAGCTAAAATAAAAGAGGGATGAAAAGAAGAGAGGAAAAAAGAAAAGGAAAAGAACTAAAATAAGAGAACGACTGGAACATAGAATTATTAATGGATTTAACTCTCCACCAAGTTTATATCTTTTCTCCACTTTATCCTAAGACATACCGTCCGCCAATCTATATCTCACTTCATTAGGTTTTGTTTAACTACCTTTTCCCTGGTAAATTTCGGTCGACCTCTACCTCTTTTTATGTCGAGCTCTTGGTAACAAATTCTTGTTCTTACGGGAGCATCCAGTGACTGTCTCATAACGTGCCCAAACCATCTCAATCTATGCTTCCTCATTTTTTCACAGACCGATACCACTGATACATTTCGTCGAATATCCTCATTTTTTATCTTATTAATCTTTGTATAACCACACATTCACCTTAACATCCTCATTTCTGCTACCCTTATTTTATGTTCATGTTGCCTATGTGCTGGCTAGCATTCCGCTCCATATATCATTGTCGGTCTTATAATTGTTCTATAGAATTTTCCTTTTAGCTTAAGGGAAATTTTGTGGTCACACAAAAACCTCGATGCACTCTGTCATTTCATCCACTCTACTTTAATTCTATGATTTACATCCTCATCAATCTCACCATTTTTTTGCAAAATTGATCCCAAGTATCTAAAAACGTCTTTCTTGGGTACCTCTTGACCAAGTAGATGCACTTTGTCTTGATCGCCATCTTTTACCCGTGAAATCTCACACTTCATATACTTCGTCTTGCTCTTGCTTATCGTGAATCCTTTAGACTCCAAAGTGTTTCTCCACAATTCTAATTTCCTTTTAACACCAGCTTAGGATTCATCAATAAGTACGATATCATCTGCAAAAAGCATATACCACAGCACATCGGGCCTGTTTGGATAAGCTTCTTTAGAAGTACTTCTAGAAGAAGAAAATATGAAGAAAAAAATGAGATGAGTTTTTCCATAAGTAAAAAAAAGCTCTCCATTAATTAATTTTTAGAAGCTCACCAATATAGATTCTCTAGAAAATGAGATGACATCTACAAATTAGCTAATGGAAGACTTATTTTAACTTATGGAGAATCTCATTTCATTTTTTTCTTCTTACTTTTCTCTTCTAGAAGTGCTTCTAGAGAGACTAACATCCAAACAGGCCCATCCTCTTGAATATCTTTCATTAGTTCATCCATCATTAAGGCAAAGAGATAAGGACTAAGAGCTGAACCTTTGTGAACACCTACCCTGATAGGAAAATACCTTGATGTTCCATTACAAGCTTTCACACATGTGGTAGCCCCATCATACATATCCTTGATTGCATTTAAATACTTTAATGCTACTTTTTCTTCTCAAGAATCTACCATAAGACTTCTCTTGGGACCCTATCATATGCTTTCTCAAGATCTATGAACACCATATGTAAGTCTTTCTTCTTTTCCCTATACCTTTCCATTAATTATCGCATCAAGAAAATAATACATCTTCCTGGCATAAATCCAAATTGATTTATGGAAACCTTGGTCTCCCTCCATAGGAGATGTTCAATAACTCTCTCCCACAACTTCATAGTTTGGCTTATGAGCTTGATGCCTCTATAGTTAGAACAATTATGGATATCTCCCTTATTTTTGTAAATAGACACAAACATACTTTTCCTCCAAGCATCAGACATCTTATTTGTTTGAAGAATCTTATTAAAAAGATTTGCCAACCATTTTATTGTCACATCTCCCAAACCTCTACACACTTCAATAGGGACGTCATTGGGTCCCAAAGCTTTATTATTCTTCATCATCTTTAAAGCCTTCTTAATTATTAACTTCATGAGTATTAATTATGCGCACAAATCTTTTATTCAGATCATCAAAAATGTCCTCCAAATCCACCTCACTCTTGTCACTATTCCCATTAAAAAGTTTGTTAAAGTAGTTTAGTCATCTTTAACTTACATCTTCATCTCTTACCAAAAGTTTTTGATTTTCATCCTTGATACATCTAACTTAGGTAAGGTCTTTACTCTTCTTATCCCTCATTTTTGTAAGTTTATAAATACCTTTTTCACTATCCTTGCTCCCAAGATTTTTATACAAATCGTTAGAAACTTTTCCTCTAGCTTCCCAAACTGATTACTTTGCATTTTTTGTAGCTACTCTAAACTTTTGCAAATTCTCATCATTGGGACATTTATGCAAAGATTTAAAGCATTCTTTCTTCTGTTTAATAGCCTCCTGCACCTCTCCATTCCACCACCATGTTTCCTTTGTAAGAATTTTGTTTCCTTTGCTTTCACCTAGCACCCTCCTTCCCACATTTTGAACACACATAACCATCTTATTCCATATCTCATTAACTTCTCCAATAAACTCCCCCGGTCTTTCACACAACATGTTTTTCTTAAACTCTATTTGTTTATCCTCTTTTAGCTTCCACCATCTTATCCTTGGGTTTTGAGCCTTCTTCCTCAAATTAGGAACTTTGTTGAACCTAACCTCTAGAACTACCAACTTATGTTATGTCGCTACACATTCTCCAAGGTAGATCTTGCAGTCAATACACAAATTTATATCTTCTCTTCTAGCCATAAAGAAATCAATTTGACTACAATTTTGGCCACTATGATATGTGATAAGATGAGACTCCCTTTTCTGGAAAAGAGTGTTCGCTAGCATCAAATCATTGGCTAGTGCAATGTTCAAGACATCTTCTCTTGTCTCATTTCTCGTCCCATAGCCAAAACCACCATGAATTCTATCAGAACCTCCACTGTATTTACCAACATGACCATTTAGATCTCCTCCTAGTAAAATATTCTCCTCTCGTGGTATCCCTCTCAGAACCTCCTCCAAGTCTTTCCAAAATTAGTTCTTTTCATTTGATTGTAGTCCAACTTGGGGTGCATACACACTAAGGATATTTAAAATTAGATCCCCCACTACAAACTTAATCATCATAATCCTGTCGTCTTTCTTTTTGATGTCAACGACTTTATCTCTGAAACTTCTATCGATCATAATTCCAACCCCATTTCGATTCTTGGTTGTGCCTATATACCACAACTTGAAACCGGTGCCCTCCACTTCCTTGGTCTTTTCTCCAACCCACTTAGTTTCTTGCAAGCAAACAATATTCACTTTCCTTCTGGCAAAAAAATCTGCTAACTCCCTCAGTTTGCTCGTTAATGTTCCTATGTTCCAGCTTCCCAATTTCATCCTAAACCCCTGGGCGGGGTTTGCCTGCTACGCTCCCCCATCTGCATGTTGGGACCCTTGCCTATTTGTCACCAAATCCGGGTTAAGACCTAGCGCCTTGCCTTTCGGCATGTACCCTAGCTCACTTATCACTACATCCAGGATTGATGTATCGCCTTGCCTTGTGGCAAGGACCCTAGCTCATTTTTCGCTACACCCGGGACCCGATGTAACGCGTTGCTGTGAAGGGTACTCCCAACGAAATATTATAAAGGTTCATCACATAAACATAACTGATTTTTTACAACCTGTTCGTAACCCCTGACGCCAACCCTCCTCCTTTTTTTTTTAAACATACTTAAAAGAAAAAAGAAAAAAAAAAGGATGTAGTGGTAATGGCTCTAAAATGCCACATGACATAGTTAATATGAAAATGAATAACACTCAATACGAAGCAAGATCAACATAATAACAAAATAAACATTCTAGATGGGAAGATGAACTCTAACTGTTGATAACTTGATACAAAAGTCACTAGCACCCAAAAGACAAACAACAACACAAGCAATCACTGAAAGCAACCAAAATATTCTTGTTTACTTACATTAGATAGTTCTGTATGTGGCTTATAATGTTCTGGCATAGAGTGAACCCCAGAATCATCAGAAGGTCCTGGAATTTCAGCTCCTGTAAAGTGAAAGAAATTGTGGCATTTATGAAGTGGAAACAGAAACCTTGTGACATATCAATAAAAATTGGGAGAATAAACCAATGGTTTTATTTATTTTTATTTTTTTTTCAGTGTCATAGGCTATAAGATCTGGTAAACTTTATCATACAACTGTATACCTAGTTATACTCTATGGTGATGAATGTTCGGTTTTAAAGGAACAACACAATAAAAGGGTGAGGGTAGTAGCATGTTATTAGTGCCCTGCTTCAAAGGAACAACACAAGAAAAGGGATCTCAGGGTCACTGCTACTTTTTTTCATAAAAAACAAAACTAAATACAAAATGATTGTATACAAAAAGATATCAACTTAATACTAATTGGGAAAAGATGACAAATAATTGGTTAAAGGGGTTTGGACACCACAAAGAAGGTCACTATAAGCACTAGCAAAAAGATTAAATTGCATGGTTTTTAGTCTTGTGAATAGAGGAGACCAAGAAGGACATTGGGAGAAGTTAAGACGAGTCTCAGTTAATATCTCTGAAAATATGATCTTTAATGAAGTCCAATAACATTGTGTGATCCATGTAACCAACCTCGCCGGGTGAGAAAAGGCTTTTGTTGTCGTCGTAGTGTCATAGGGTATAATAGGCCAGTACACATGCACAAGTTTATACGTAAAGACAATATCCTAAGAAAGAATCCCCAAAACAGTTGGTTTGAATTAACCAGATATATATGTAGCAGTATTTATGTGAATAGAAGAAAGGGTACACTTACTAGCATCAGGCCTTTCACCACCATGCCTCCTGTGTGTAAGCATTCTCTTGACCTGACGCCAATGATGGTACTTTATAACGTGAAGAATTCCCCATACTCGTCCTGGATGAGGATGATGACTATTTCCATTTGGCAATGCACATTTTTTCTCGCAAATTCGCTTCCCCATAGCTAGCCAGATTCAGTGCGATGATTTTGGTTTAGGTGATCAAGTGACACCAGTTTATGATCATTCAAGCTCAAGAAATCTGATCCTTGTCATAAAACAAATATCAAGAACCAGATGAAAAAATTAGTTCTAGGGGTTTAGTATCATCAACCTATACAGATTACATTGAAGAATTTTGTATCACCTGTGTAGAAGGAAATTAAGATAAAATTTAGTTTCTGGTCAAACAACAATAAATCCCCAAATTAAAATTGATTTAGATATATTGAGTATCATGTATAATATAATCAATAGGAATTACTAGTGCATAATTTAGAGTTCAATATATGTTTGGAAAACAAATGAGAAGAGGGAAGAACAAACCTTATCCACAATACAGACATTGTCTCTTATGTCTCGAGAGAAAAGTAACAAATTTCCCAGAATTCTTGAGATCAGAAAATTGCTGAGTCGCTGAGAAAAAGAAGAGAATCAATCAGAAAAACCATGAGGCCTAATTAAATTTCAAATCTATATTAGAATTGTCTTACATATCATCACCATCAACCTTGCGTGTTACTCCCTTAGCAATTTAGATATCTATGTGTTTATGATCATACAACAACCTTACCTCAAGGTATCCGTAACCAGGATCGAAAATCTTGGCTTGCACTAGGATGAATCGTGAATCTTATTCATAGTGAAAAAGAAAGTAACATATAAAAGAAAATGTTAATTCTATAATACTAGTCAAGACACGTGACATAAAAAGAGTGGTGTAAAACTTACCTTTAAAAAAGTGAAGTGTAATTTAAAAATTAACTTAGATGTTGGTGAATTCTAACAGAGAAGAAACACAGGAAGATTAATGAAGCCAACAAAAGAAAGCATGCACTCCTTAAATTTCTGGATTATTTTCCCTTTTTTAAATTTTACATTTTGTTTTCATATCAAACAAATGTATTTTGCACCGGAGATAATTATATTTAAACCTTGTAAAACTATTATGAGTAGAAAGTTCTCCCTTTTAATATTTAACACGACAACGTACCAGAGACTCAAATTCAAAATCTATGTTTAAACTTAAAACTATAACAACTTGCGTTACTTGATCCGTACACCCAATGATTTTAATTTTACATTTTAATATTTAAAACTTGAAATTCACTATTATCTCTTATTTTATACTTAAAAATAAATATTTAACTAAACTAATACCAATAAAAATAGTTGTTAATGAATTTTAATTAATAATATCATAAATTTATGTTGTATTACGAAAATACTCATAAAATTAAATGGTTGAAGTGTTATTTATATTTAATAACATTATTCATAATTTAATAAATATTTTTTCACCCAATAGTCCAATAGATACATCTACTTTATTGATAAAATAAATGCATATTTCATTAATAGACTTCCCAAGAAATTAAGGATATTAAAGAAAATTAGCAACTAATAGATTTGGTTTTTTACAATTATAAAAATATGTTCTTATGTGTTTCTTCTATAAAGCATGTGAAGTAATATTATTAAGGTTAAATGATTTATTTTATTTTTTTATCTTATTTTATTTGTTTGATTTGACTCTTTATCTTTTAAAAATTTTAATTTAATCATTTATCTTTTTTTTCCTTCAATTTAGTTCTTTATCTTTTAAAAAGTTCAATTTAATACTTATCTTTATTTTTTTGGTTTAGTGCAGTCTTTTGTCTTAACTTTTTTGTTCATATTGTCCTTTAGCTTATTTAAAATTGAAAATGTTAATCATTTAGAAATGAACTTTTTTGGTTAAGTTTTCTCTCCTTTCCCTCCACTTCACTTTTAACTAAAAAATTTCATTTTTATATGATTAATGACATCAATCTTAAATGAACCTAACGATCAAGCTGAACCAAAATAAGATAAATGATCAAAATAAATTATTAAAAAATAAATGATTAAAATGAACTAAAAAAATAAGATAAATAATTAAATTAACTTTTAAAAAGATAAATGATAAACTTAACCAAAAAAAAAACATATAGGACCAAATAGATCATTTGGCCTATTATTATTGCTAAAGATTTAAAATTAATTACTTTACCTAATATGAAAATATTTTTTAAAATAATTAAATAATATTCACATTTGAAGATTTAAAATTAATTACTTTACATGTAACTATTTGATGATATATTCGTTTTGGTCGAAGTAGGTTTGCATCTTTTTTCCTTTTCAATACTAATATTTTAGAAGAAAAATAGTTTACTTATATAGTAGGTGTGAAATCCATGCGTTCCATGAGTTTATATAAACATTAATAGTATTTTAGAAGTTTTCATTATAAATAATATTTTAAAGAAAATATGTCTATTGTTTTTTTGTTGAGATTAACAATAATAATTGTCAATTTTTAATAAGGTTATAATTAACAAGTCATTAGTCTAGTGATACTAGGTTTGATCGTCTTAAGTAAAGTTTCAATTTTAAGTTTTATGAATAGAAAAATGTAATGGTAAAGGAAGATTTCATCAAAGATGATCAATTAGATTCTCTAACAAAAATTAATTATCACTAAAGCTAATGAACTTTGCACCAATGTAATGATTAAAAAAAGAAATAAGATTATAATTAGAAAATAAAATTTAACATATATTATGTTTATTGAAGTAGTTTAATAAACGCCCAATCCAACTGTAAACTTCATTTTGAATATATGTAGTTCGCAAATTTCTCATTTTGTACCACAATTAGAATGGTAACATTTTATATCTAGTAATTATTGACCATAAAACATGATTAATTGTGCGTGATAAAACAGAAGTAATGTTGTCATTGGTTATTTTTTGTTAATCTTATATATATGGAATAGAATCCATTGACACCAGATGTTTAGATTTACACCGAGTCTACATCGTTAATATAGGTTAATCCTACATTTTATAATATCTTAATAAATATGATAACTTTTAACATATTTTATGATTATCAATTAATTAATTATAATCAATGAATTAGATTATTTGATTATTTTTTTAACTATTTATAAAAATTATCAACAAAATAATATTTTCTACACATGTTTCACATAATAAAGTCTATATTTTTTTCTACGTATGATATACATTTTCACTGTTAATATAGGCTAAAAAAATACTACATAATACTTTTACAATAAAATAAATAAAATAAAGAATACAAGATAACAAAATATATAAATAAGTTTAAATTCCAATTATATTACACATTTATTTTTTCTATTTTCTACTAAGTGTATATTTTTAACAAGCCATAAATATACTGTTGTTACGAAAATAATAAATAAGGACAAATAAATATATATAGAATGATTTAGATGTTTTTCTTGGCCTAGTGTCATAAAACAGAGAAAGTCTCAGTTATTAGTTACTTTAGTTGGGATCAAACAATAAATTTATTTTATCATTTTATGTTATAATAATGGAATATCTTCAATTCTTTCTAGTGTTATTGAAGTTATAGATACATTGAACAAATTTACTATTCTATACTTGACTTCTACAATTGAGAAGTATCTGCTTTATGTCTTGAAGGGTTGGTTTTTCCTCAACTCATTCAGGAACTATATACTCGAGGCTGCAATGTGGACAAGGCTTCTTGTTAAATGACAAAATAAACGTGGTTAAGTTGAGAATCTTTAATAGTGAGTTATTTTGATTTCAATATTGAGATTATAAAATATATGTAATATAAAACAACACATATGTGCCTCTGTCATGATAAACTTGATAGTAAATCCCTGGCAACCATGCATTATGCTCAACCTGATCTTTCATTGCAGCGGAATCTTCCCAGAAACGTGTATACCCAATAGCAACCAATATATTTATCATAACTAGCACAAAACAGCGTATCATGTATCAAATAAATTGATCAAGATCGAAGAGACTCTAAATGCATAATAAAGGCTGAACTCTTCACTCATATAATGACTGGTATAGCAAAGGCAGAAATTGATAAGTCCCAAGTAACTATTTAACTGATTAGGATAATAGATTTATTTTTCTCCTTTAGTAAGGGTTACTTGAAGGTGAGACATAATAAGTTATCTGGCACAGTTCCTGAGAGCATATGCACGTTGTCGAGGTTGAAAAATTTCATATACTTGTAAAACTACTGACTGATGTGTCTTTGAGGGGCATTTGATCAAATATGTGTGGGCATGGTAAAAATCATCATGGACATAACTGGATTGGCGTGAACAATTAAAACTGAGTTTGGATTAATCCGGTACCAATGGGTCCAAATCATAGCCTGTAAATAGAAAATTGGGATTCAAAAAGGATCAAATGTAAAAGGAAGTGTACCTATGAGAAGGGTGTGCAGAGACTGGAACGATACAGAAACCGTGAATGGCGCATTAACACCATTAATAGTCTGTTATAGCCTTATTAATCTGATGTGGTAATTTAATTGACTTGGCTTTCCCTTATTCGGGGGACAGGGATTGAGGACAAGAAAGGGGGACAGAAGATTTTCATCCATGTTTTATATATAACACGTGTATATGTGGATCAACTTTATTCCTTTCCATCACCTTTTTATGCACATACATTTTTACTGTTGTATCACCCATCTCAATAATTATATTTTTAAATAAACCTCTTTCTAAATTATTTACCCAAATATCCTTTCCTATTTTTTAAGGAGTGAATTTGGTTGGAGGGATCCGAATTCATACCAAAGTTTTTCAAAAATGCAATAAAAAACAGTTAACAATTCCATTTGTCGAAAACCGGATTTTTAATGTATTTTTAAATTATAATTAATTACAATAATAATATTTTTCTTATTTTTTGGAATAAAATTTTTTTATATATTTTAAAACATTCATCTTGGTTTTTTAATTGTCAAATTTGACTTAGTAAATTAATTAAATTTATTTGTAGGGATGACTTTCGTATTTCTTTTAATGTTGATGATGTTTTATGGTTTGAAAAATAATTAAGTTTGATAGCTTTCATGTAAATGAATTGAATGGTATTAGTTTCACATCTTGACTCAGATTAAAAAGGCTTGAAAAAGGTGCCTCAAACTGCAAAAGATCATGTTTTGCACTTTAATAATATTTTGATGGTATTTTGTTGCATATTTTTGCATATCAATATGATGTTATTTGGTACGAACAATGCAACAATATAATTTTTTTCGAATTGAATCGGTTTAGAAAGGCTTAAAAATCATGTCTAGAAATTGTAAAAATTAGACCTTAGACTTAATAAACTCCTTTTATAATATAATTAGCTAATTTGAATTAATATATCATATTAGATGATAAAACTTAATGTAAATTGAAATTACTAATATTATTAAAAAGACATTGTGATTGAACTTAAATGATAATCCATGAAACAAAGCAAGATTACACATAAAATTTCTTGAACATACATAATCGGGACCATAAAAAACAAATAGCAATGGGAAAGTCATTGCTCAAACACACTTCATGACATGTTGCACACACGAAATACATACTTCTTATCAAGAGGTCAATTCTCTTTCGAAAATACATGTGTCACATATTAACAAATAACATATGAGCATACAATGCAAATTTGTGAATACCAAAATTATTGGTAACTTAAAATGAAAAAACGTTGCATTGACAACATTTTGCAGTGTAATATTCAAATAACATTTGGAGTGAGGAGGAAAGGAACAAAACATAGCCACCTAGAGAGTATAAAATTCAATTCAATAAAAAAAATAAACTCTACACGACACAGAAAGTAAGAAATTAACAAGAGTAGAAACTTACCTCTCGTAGAACTAAGACATAACCAATAGCTATATATTGGCCAAAATCTTTATCTTGTATAATTGTCTACCACAAAGTGACATCAATAGTCCCTATAGGATCTTGAAATTAAAACTCTCATGAATGAATATCCCAAAAATAGCAATCTAATCATTAGAGACCGAATTAAACTTGACTATCTTGAGTGTAACTCTTATGCCAAAATTGTTGGGAGTACAAGTTTTGACAATGATGACTATTAAAGGTACATGATCAAAAGTATAATCAATGGACCCTAATGGTGTCCCTGAGTTGTGTCATTAGAACTTACCAATTCTACAATTATATGAATTCAACAATCAATTGAAGGTTCAGGAGTATCAAATACAATAAATGTTTACAGTAGTTGGCCTTGTGATTTAACGAAATCTAAAGCACATAACCATGGATTCCTATTAAGTTCTTGTTGGGTTTCTTGGTGGGCACGCATTATGAATTCTTGAGTTGGGAGTGGCTCCCTAGATTTTCGATTTATCATGACAGCTTCTAAGACCCCTGCAAGACCAGAAATAAGTGTTGTTGAACTAGAGGATGACAAATATGGGTTAGAAGGGTGAACAAAGGATGGGAGGTCTAAGTCATCAATGTCGAGAAACTCCTACGGATTATTGTCCATGATGAATGAAACCGTGTGAAAAAATAAATGGTTCGAAGATGATGAGATATTGAAGTTTACATCCATACATTACCCATATTTATACAAATAAATGAGTCGAACTTTGAATGGAAGAGATAGCACAATTATGGGTTGTTGATTGTCGTCGGTGCTATCTCGATCACTCTTTTTCTGACACAAAAGATGAAGCTCTGCATGTTTATTTGTCAATTATTGATGGGTTGATTGATTCATGATTTGATGTGCAACTGATTTGTTTATATATTTTAATAAAAAAATAAAAAGAGAAACACATACATTAATACATTTCCTACAAGCAAAATCAATACATTATTATTATAGTACACAAACACTCAAAGTACAAACACTTAACCTTGAAATCAAAATAACATGAAAACCAAAATTTCATTAAATGTCGATTGTAATCTCTACATAATGTCATTCAAGTTTCCTTGTTTTGTTAAGCAATTTTTTCATGACGTCCCAAAGATTGCATTAGGACTATTGTTTGATTTCGACGCACAACTCAACACATGCGAGGTTAGGATTTTCTGTGAATATAGAAAACATCGTATGTACATCCTCATTGTCTTCAAGTTTCCACACCCTATATTCAAAATTTCTATCAACATTGGATATAGGTCATCAATAATAGATGTCGCTTACTTGTTTGTCGTGCAAATATGGAGTAATCACACTCTAGATGGCTTGCATTAGGGGCTCAAGTGTCATGTCTTGATGAAGGTAAACTAACCTTGCATTATCACTGACAAATGATGTGGATCCATGCTTAGTTGTAATTTGGCAGTTGTAACATACACAAGCCCAAACAACAGATGAACTCATTTAAATAAAGAAAAAGTTGGTGCAACACTCATTTAATTGATGTTATGAATATGAACTATAATCTAATGATAGTGTGTGGAAGGGAAGACCTACACCAAATATATTTATAGACAAAAATTCTTAAAAAAAAGGTTTCATTTTGTGAATGTAGAAAGTTTAACAAAGGCTTGTCATTGATGTTGACAAAATCGATGGCTAAGATAAACTGAATCTTCTAATCATTTTCACTTGTACCAATAAAAGTGGTAGTCATGATATTGACAACATTTTTCCAACTAACTAAATGTAGAAAACTATAATTAATCCCCATAGTCGTGTCTATTTCCACATTGTCGACATCTCCTGTTACATGGAGGATTTTGGTGGAGTTGTTGTCGTGTTGCATTTTGTCCATCATTAGCAATTTGTTGATGTAATTCATCCACATCTAGACTGATATTTAAATTAACGACAATGGAGTAAAACTACCAAGTGTTGCACACAGTGAAGAATTGCTAGTATCATTATGATGATATGATATGTATTCAGCTAAGTACATACTTTGCATGTATGCATAAGCTAACTATGGCGTTCTAATGTTTTCACCAAATAAATTGCTAACAAATTCTTCAATAGTCAATGCAAATTAGTGTGGACGATTGTCAATATTTGAATATAGTTGTTGTTGAGATATAGAAAATGCAAATGAATGACGAGGTGGCTCCAGATCTTCATTGGGCACAATGTTAGGATTGGAGGTGTTCTCCTCCTTCGTGAACATTGTTGTGGTTCCATTTGATATGTTATAACACTTGTGTTACCAACCCCCTTGTCAATTGTAACTTGTGGACCTTGCATAGTCAGGAAAGGTATTGAATTTGCAAAATACCATTCCATGTATTCACGAGTTTGCGAGGGAGGACCATGAATAGGATGTCCCATTATTCCTATTTTGTCTATTTCATTCCAAAATTCAATCTACCTTGTATGCTTTTTCTCCCCAATTTTCGCCAGTGTGTCCTCACATGTCGATCATTTTGAGTTTATCAAGTTTTCTAGGTCATCTTGGAACTTTTTGGCAAAGTCCAAACTAGAACTTCACCCTGTTTGCTTACTGCCACACTACGATTGCATAACAAATTATAGTAGTGCAAGCAATCCATATATTTGAATCCACGAATACTTGTGATGGAAAAATTTGTTGACAAACATTGTATGACATCCACAATAACTAAAAAAAATAAGCATGATTAGTACATTTACAATAAAGAAACATAAATAACATTTTTTGTAAATGAATGAAGTATTTTGTAACATGTTCAAGTCTCATATTATCCAATTTGGATTTGTATCCTATAAGATCACAAAGAGGTGTTCCTATATGTTGTAGCTCGCCACCGTTCCATCTAATAAGTAATGGATATGTGGGTTGACGATTGACTCTGGGTGCAATGAAGGGCATACAAAACCATGCCTAATTTTGCAACAATAAGAACACCCCCCATGATTTTATCTTTGGGTAAGTAGCCTTGCACATTTCTTTATAGAGTGTCACTAAACAAGCTGAATCCTAAATATTTGTACAAACAGGATCAATATCTCGCAACAACGTTAAATACATAAGGTGAACTTTTCTGCCTGTTTTATCTAGCATCAGTACGCCCCCAATCAACCCTAGGATGTAAGCCCTACAATAAGCTTCTAATTGTTGTTGTGTTGGTCCTTCCAGCAAAGGCATCATATTTTGGTGCAACCATTTAAGTTTAAGGGTTGATCCTACTATTGTTTCCCCTTATGAGGAAAAACACCAGATATGTTGCGCACATTTCACCTCAATCATAATAGGTTAGGACAATTATTGGTTTTCCATCAATCCATAGTCCTAGTTGGAGTGCCACCTCTTCTAGTGTTATTGTGCATTCATCAACTAGAAGATGAAATGTGTGTGACTTAGGTTTAACCTTTCTACCAATGCAGTAACCAAATGTTGGTCATGAAAATAATATGAACACACACAATTAACCAAGAGGGGGGATGAATTGGTTAAAACTTGGTTTTTTAAAATTTTGTAAGAATCAGAGTTATAAGATCGTATCACACATAAAACCAAGAATGCTTCAATCAATTAAACCACTCAGCTCAAGAAAACAATTACAGAAACTTCTACATGTTGAGTAATAAAGATTTCACCAAATAGTCTCAGACTAAGATAGCAAGAAGAGAATAAAGAAAGTAATCAACACAAGAACTTATACTGGTTCACCCCTCAAAAGAGAAGCTACATCCAGTTTCTTCTAACCAAAACTATGATTAGAGTTCCACTATTAATAAAAATTGTTCTTTACAAGCTTACATAGATCACCCTTTATCAACCCTAGATAAATAACTGAAATCTAAACACCTATTAGACTTCTAATAATAAAACATAGAGAACCCTTCTCTATTCTTCCCTCTAGAGAATCCTACTCTAGAAAAGCTTAAAGAACCCTTTTGTAATAGCAACTAACAAGCTGAAATGTAAAAGAGTTACAACCAAAGTTTAGAGGAGAGATACAACCTTATGATCTAAGAAATGCAAATGAAAATATTTACCAATAAATGATCAGGTTGAAAGAAAGAAAATTTTAGACCAAGCTCTCCAAGAAAATCCTTTGAAATCTTGTCCAAAAAGAATTCTACCAATGATTCATGAGAATCTTAAATTGTAGGATAAGAGCTTTGTTACTCAGTGTATTTTTCTCTTAGTTTAGAAGCCTTTTGAATATCAGTGAAAATCTCAAAATTGCAATGAATGAATCTTTCAAAAGACTTAACAACTTTATATAGAAAAACTGATGTAAGTGAATGTAATCGATTAATACGTCCATGTAATTGATTATTTACTCTTAAGTAATTGATTAATTGTTTATTTAATCGATTAATTTGTTTTTAATCTTTCTGGAAAAGATGTATGAATAAAGTAATCGATTAATTCGTTATGTAATTGCTTAACACAGAGTTTTTCCATTTCACAAAAGTGCTTAGTAATCAATTATAGATAAATTGTAATCGATTAACACAGATAGTACTTGTTCTGTGTTTGTACTGAGTAATCGATTACTTAATGATGGTAATTGATTATTCTGTTCTTCAAGGTTCAAGTAATAGATTACCAATTGTGGTAATAGACTAAGGCAGTCAAAAAGAGTTTTTCCAAAAACTCAAACCATGAGTACTTGACTTTTATGCAATCATGAAATCTTAAAGCTTTTCACAAACCATGTGCTTTTGTAAAACTATGAATGCAAGTCAATGAATGATGTTTATGCAATGCTATGGATCATAAGATGAAATTGTCATACGTCTAGATATTTCAAATGCCTTCAATTGAATGGCATGTTAAAAGCTAAAAACACATCCAAGCTTCAACATACATTTTGATCATTCTTGAAGCTCCCCCTATATCTAACAATCTCCCCCTTTTTGGCTTTGATCATGCACCTTGGTGTTCTTTTAAAGGAGTTGATTTTCAGGAGCTTGTACTTGATATCTAAAAATGAAATTAGTTTCTTGCCAAGAATACATGTCAAGTATGCTTTGCATAAACAATTTACATTCATACATATGTATATGCTTCCCCTATCTTACGTAATTTTACATTGGTTAAGATAATGAGCAACATGTTTATCCTTTTATTGCTATGTTTCTCCTTTTTCTCCCTCTTTTGGCTTATCAAAGACAAAAAAAAATCTGAAAATCCATGAGATAAGCAAGGAAGATGCAATAATCATAAAAGAAAATTTTATTCATTAATCCTAAAGGGTAGTACAAGAAAACATAACATAAAACCATAACAACTGAAAATAAGAAAGCGAAAACACCACATCCACAATCAATTAGACAATTACATCAATCTAGACTAGAGAATTTCAAATCTTTGAGAGTCATCCTAGTCTCTATGTTTTCTAACCTAGAGGTAATTTCTTCCAAGGAAGAATTTGTTTCAGCTCTATGCTCATGCTATAGAGCTAGCACAACATCCATCTTTTGAATCATTAAAGATTCAAAAGGTGTCCATTTTTGTTATGCAGGACCAGCTTCAGCTTCCTCTTCAGCTTCAGCTTCTTCTTCTTCACCTTCATCAACTTCCTCTTGTGGAGCTTGTTCTCCATCCATTAGCCACCCATTGGGCGTCTTTATCAAGCCTAGCTTGTTGAGGTGTGTAAAGACCCTCACTGTAGCGCGAGTGGCGCCAGATCCCGCGCTGATAGCGCCGGGATCCTTCAGCAGAAAATCCTGTAGAGGGTGTGGTGCGGTTAGTGCCAGGGCTGGCGCTGGTGGCCCCAGACCCTCTGGAAGGGCACGCCTGGGGCGCCAGGCCGGCGCTAAGGGCGCCAGAATTCCCAGCTGGCGCGAGTGGCGCCAAGTGTGGCGCTGGTAGCGCCACAGGTTCTGGAATCTGGCGCTAGGAGCGCCAGGGTGGCGCTGATGGCGCCACAGTTTCTGCAGCTGGCGCGGATAGTGCAGCGTCCTGCGCGGATCGCGCGGAAAGGTCGGTGCAGACTATATTTAAAGGGGGTCGCGTTTTGGAGGAGAAGAAAAATGTTTTCTTCTTCCTCAGATCCTCAAAGCCTCCAGCAGCCATGGGAGAGCTTCCCAAGCTCCCATGACCTTGCCTGATGACCCTAAACGCTTCCTGAACCCTTTAATCACCCTAGAAACTGTGAGAGAGCGAGAATCCTTCCTCCACCTTCATTAAAACCCCAGAGAAACTCTTCTCAGAGGAAAGTTGAAGAGAACTCGAGTACCGGTGAGGAACGACGGTGGTTCAGCGGCACCAGGGCTCGGGAGAGCAGCCCAGAGGCCTTCCTCATCAGTTCTGAGGTGAGAAACTCGAGTTTCTCCGTTTGATTTTGGATTTGGGGGGTTTTGATGAATAGTGACTCATCTGTGATAGGGCTAGAATTAGCTCTGGGTCCAGTTGGGAGATGTGTTTAGAATGATGAGAGGAGGAAGGATTAGCTTTCAGTTTGTGTTTTGGTGACTGTTGGTTTTGGCTCTAGGTGAGGGCATGTGTGACTTGGACTGAGTCACTTGATATGAGACATGCCAGAGCCTTACAGATGGGCTTGTCGTGCCTGAGAGGGCCATGGTAACGGTGTCCTGTGATGTGAACCGTTCAAGCCCTGAGAAACCCAGAGGACTTGGGTCTTTAGAGCTTTCGAGCTCACTGTTGTTGGCTTGGGTTGAGTCTGGAATGACTCTGAGGCCATGGATGGATCTAAGATAGACCACTGAGGGTCTATGGAAAGGCTTGTAGAGTATAAGCCTGATGAACCTTAGGTAGATGACCTGGGTGATAGAAGGGACTGAGGTTTCCTTCTCTGAGGCAGCGGATGTCTGCTTGATGAGCTTATGCATGATTATATGCTTGAATGGTCTGTGATGTGTGCGTGTATGCCTTGGTAGGACTTGACACAGTGGGTGTCAGAGGAGCAGACCATCAGTGGAGGCTAAAGCTGTGAGGCACGGCTAGCCAGGTAAGCTTATTGTTCTGGGGTTTTCCCTTATTCTGGTTTGCCACCCGTATGAGTGATGTATGATATGTATATATGAGTATATATTTATATATATATATATGCATGTGTTCTGAGCCTGAGAGGCTTATGAACGGTGCTTTGAGTGAATCTCAGACCGTTCTGGATATTTGGAATATGTGATGGCCTAGTGTGTGCTGGGCTGTAATGATGAACCCTAGGATAGACACCGAGACAGTGTGAGGGTAATGAGACACCTGATATGGCAGGTGTGAGGCCGTGGGCTTTTGAGGGAATGCAGATCATGAGATGGTCTGTGATGGAACCTAGAGGATACTGGATGAGTATCAGGCTAGTTGAGGTTCCCTAGCCAGAGGTAGAGGTTGAGGACTCCCTGGAATAGCTGAGATTCCTTGGGAGGTGCCACTGCTCTCCACCTAAGTCCTAAGGACAGATGGAACTGTGTGGATGTTCTTCCTTAGGCAAAGATGTTGGAAGTCCTGAGTTATTATCCTCAGGCCAGTGTTTGTGAAAGTCCTGGATGTGATTGCCCTGTAAAGGAGGTTCTTTCCAAGGCCAGTGTATGTGGAAGTCCTGGAGGTGATTGCCCTGTAAAGGAGGTTCTTGCCCAGGCATGTGTTGTGAAAGTCCTGGAGGATTTTCCCAGACCAGATGATAGGCAGATATGTTGTATCTCTAAGAGAGGGCTTCCCGAGGGGGACTAGAGCCTAGGGCCTCTTAGATGAGACATATCTGTATTCTCAAAGTCCTGAGTTGAGGGATCTCCTCAGGCAATGTTTGTATTCTCAAAGTCCTGAGTTAAGGGATCTCCTCAGGCAATGTTTGTATGATTCAGAGGCGGTGCCTCTCTTGTGTTGAGAAGTGTCCAGGGGATGACACTTATGATAGGTACCTCTGTGAAATATCTGTGAGACAGACTATGAGAGCCAAGATGAGATATTGATGCCATGGTGATGGCTTTGATCTCTGATGGATGGCTGTGAGAGTCATGACAAGGTGGAATACCTCTGATGTTGAAAGCATCCGGTTATGGATCCAGATGGTTGGGATGTGTGAAAGCTAGGATGATGTCCTAGGCTTTATATGTGTGAGCGAGGATGGTTTCCTTAGCTCTGTTTATATGTGTTGTTTATGCTTGGAGGTGAACAAGGGTTAGGGGGAATTTCCTAGAACCCTGAGTTTACTGAGATGTTTGTCTCACCCTGTGTGGGGTTTGTGGTTTTCAGGTGCTTCTTGAGGAGAGGAGCTACCTCAGGGCACGAGGCCCTAGTGGACCTGATAGGCTGGATGGGAGGCTGCAGTAGAAGAACAGAGCAGAGCTTCCAAAGTTGAAGCTGGTCTTAGATCTCTGTGTAGTTGTAGAGTATGTGTATACCCATTTCCTGTACATATTATGATGTATGACCCATCTGTGGTCTTGTTTTTGAGCATGTATATGTACAGTTGATGTTGTTGTATGTAATTATTATTATTCCTCCTGTTTTCTCTGAGTTTGGTTTTATATGTATTCTGCCTATGTTGTGTATGTTATGTTAACTAGATCAGCAGGGGCTTGTTTACGATGCTTTGTATGTGTTTTATATTCCATGCATAATGTAATCAAGATAAACGATTCTATCACTTCCGCACCGCATGTATTTAACGTTGTTAGCGAGATATGGATATCGTTGATAATAACATACCGGAGACGTCCGGGGTGTTACAAGGTGCCTTCCAATGATGAGGTTGGTGATGTTTGTGGTGTTGTCCACTACCTCATTAGAGACATCAATCTTAAAATAGTCAATAAATCTAGAGATTAAAACAACATAAGGAAATTGATAGATGATTAATCTTGCAGACTTCAGCATAGTCTCCACAAAGACAAGAACCCAGTTAATCTGAATTGCACTCTTCATGTCATGCACCAGTTGCAAGTCCTCATTTTTTATTTGTGCACGATTTGTGGACCTAGGGGTAAGGACATAGGTGATTATGTAATGCAGCAACCTATTTCCCCAGTCATATTTCCAACACCTAGTCTTGTCTTCAGCCTGGTTTGAGGATCCAACAACATACCTCTGTATTTGTCAATCTTGTTGTATCCTCCAATCTCTTCATCAAACCTCCTCACTCCTTCTGAGGAGATCCCAACTACAACATTCCAAACTTCTTCATCAATCACCATAGGAACTCCATTCACTTGGGAACGAAGAACATCATCTATGCTGGCTTTGGCACAAGCATAGAACACTTTGACCAACTTAGGGTAGAATGTACCCTTTAATTCAAGGAATTTCTTCAATCCTTGAGCCTCTAGCATAGCAGGGAATTAAAATCCCTCATTGATAAACCAGTCAAGCTATAAATATTTAGGAGGCATGACTAGCTTTGTAGCATTGAACTTCATATAGTTCATCCTTTCAGTGTCATTAGTGAACCAGGTAGAGATCTTGTTTACAGCAGCATTTAAGGATTCTCCAGCCTTCCTTTTGTTGGTTTTGGTTCTTTTGGGTGCAGATGGGTTGGACATGGTGTTTGGGTTGAAGAAAAGAATAACAGAAGGTGGGTCAGTGACAGAGCAAAGAAGACATAACACAAAATGATTTTGTGGTGCTTGAGAGAGAGAGAATTTTAGGTTTGAAGTGAATCAACTTTGAAGTCTGTATTTATAGAGTTTTGTAGGTCAAATTTGAATTTCAAATACCTTGTAACAACTTATTTCGTGTTTCAAGAGATATAAATGAGACTGACACATATTTGAATTTGAATTTTAGATAAGATATGTCAGTTAAGATTTTTGAAAATCGTGCAATTTTTTGCATAAACGTCATAGATAATCGATTACATAAGCATGATAATCGATTATTTCATGGCAAAGTATGTCTCTAAACAGAGCATAATCAAATAATACGAGTCGTAATCGATTACTTCAGAGATATTTGAGAATAGAAACAGCTCTTAAACATTAAGTAATTGATTAAAATACAGGGTAATCGATTACTCCAAAGAGTTTTTGTTTCCAAAATAACTTTCAGCAGTAGGTAATCGATTAATACGATAGAGTAATCGATTACACCAAATGTTTTCTGTTTCAGGATTTCATTTAGACAAAATGTAATCGATTAATTTGATAGTGTAATCAATTACTTTAGAGAGGTTTGAATTTTGAAATACAATGAAAATACCAAGTAATCGATTAATTCGCACTGTAATCGATTACTCTAGTGAAGTTTTGGCTCTAAAGTTGTCTCTAAACCTCAAATAATCAATTAAAACGCATAATAATTAAATAAAATAGATAATTATGCAGAGTGAATAGTGTTTTTCAGCAAGTTTTTGAATTTTTAAGCACATGTGATGAATAACTAATCTAGATGATATATGATAACGTTAGGCACATATAAGCATGCTAGCATATATTAGATTCATCAAGAATACCTAGCATGTTTCTAAGATCATAGAATCTATCTCTAGATAAGGGTTTTGTAAAGATATCAGCCAATTGATTATTAGTATCAATAAACTCAATTTTGATGTTACCTTTTTGGATGTGATCCATGAGAAAATCATGTCTGATCTCTATGTGTTTTGTCCTTGAGTGCATGACTTGATTCTTTGATAGGTTTATTGCACTTGTGTTGTCACATAGCAGATGAATTTTATGCATTTTCACACCAAAATCTTGGAGTTATTGCTTAAGCCTCAAACTTTGTGTACAACAACTTCCAGCAGCTATGTATTGAGCTTTTGCTGTTGAGAGAGCAACACAAGATTGCTTCTTACAATGCCATGAGATTAGTGAGCTTCCCGACAAGTGGCATGTTCCACTAATGCTTTTCGAATCAAGTTTGCATCCTTTAAAATCAGAATTTGAGTAGCCAATTAAATTTAGTGATGCACCTTTGGGATACCAAAGACCAACTCTTGGTGCTGATTTGAGGTATTTGATGATTCTCTTAACTGTTGTGAGGTGTGACTCCTTCGGACTTGCTTGATATCTTGCACACAGGCGCACACTCAACATTATATTTTGTCTACTTGCAGTCAAGTACAATAAAGATCCAATCATCCCTCTATACTTTGACTCATCAACCCCCTTGCCTTTTTCATCTGAATCAAGGTAGGTTGAGGTTGTCATAGGAGTTGCAACATCTTTGCTCTTCTCCATGTCAAACTTTTTTATCACTTCAAGGCAGTATTTAGTTCGACTAAGAAATGTTTCATTCTTCATTTGCTTCACTTGAAGTCCAAGAAAGAATGTCAATTATCCCATCATAGACATCTCAAACTCATTCTGCATAGAGATAGAAAATTCTTTGCATAAGAAATGATTAGTTGAACCAAATATTATATCATCAACATACACTTGAGCCAATAAGATATCATTGTCATGCTTCTTGATGAACAAGGTTTTGTCAACTTGTCCTCTTATGAAAGATTGGCTAAGCAAGAAGCTTCTCAATCTTTCATACCAAGACCTGGGAGCTTGTTTCAATCCATAAGAGCTTTCTTAGTTTAAAGACATGGTTTGGATATTTGAAATCAACAAACCAGGAGGTTGATCAACATAGGTTTTCTCCTCAATATATCCATTCAAAAAAGCACTCTTTACATCCATTTGAAACGGTTTAAAATCCATTAAACATACATATGCAAGTAGTAACCTAATGGCCTCTAACCTTGCTACTGGAGCATAGGTTTCTTCATAGTCTATGCCTTCCTCTTGGTTGTTACCTTTTGCAACCAATCTAGCTTTGTTTTTTACAATGATTCCACTCTCATCAAGTTTGTTCCTAAAAATCCACTTGGTGCCAATAGGTTTGTGAGAAGAAGGTCTAGGAACAAGTTCCCAAACTTCATTTCTCTTGAATTGATTAAATTCATCATGCATGATAAGCATCCAATGTTCATCAAGTAAGGCTTGGTCAATGCTCTTAGATTCAATTTGTGAAACAAAACCCATAACACAATAGAGATTTCTTAGTGAAGATCTAGTAGATACTCCCTTTGTGACTTCACCAATTATGTTGTCAAGGGAGAGATCTCTTGTAGTTCTCTAATCCTTATGTTTTTGGATAGGTGTTGATTGTTCCATTTCTGCAATTGGTTCTTCCTTTTCCTTTTTATTTGATCCATTGAATTGTATATGCTCTTCTATAGGGCCTGCATCATTTTTACACTTCTTTTCCTCTTTAGAAGAGTTAGATTCATCACAAATAACATGAACCGATTTTTCCATGCCTAAAGTTCTTTCATTAAAGACTCTATATGCTTTGTTTTGTAATGAGTATCCTAGAAAGATGGCTTCATCAACCTTAACATCAAACTTGTCAAGAGATTCCTTACCATTATTTAAAACAAAACATTTGCAACCAACTGCTCTTAAGTGAGAAATGTTTGGTTTTCTACCTTTGTATAATTCATAAGAAGTTTTCTTCAAAATAGGCCTTATAAGTAATCTATTCAAAGCGTAGCAAACTGTACTCACAGCATTAGTCCAAAAATGTTTAGGAAAATTTGTCTCATTAAAAAGAGTTTTAGCTCCTTCTTCAAGAGATCTATTTTTCCTCTCCACAACACCATTTTGTTGAGGTGTTCTTGGAGCTGAAAAATTGTGGTTGATTCTATTTTATTCACAAAAATTTTCAAAGTACTCATTTTGGAATTCACCACCATGATCACTTCTTATTGAGATAATTTTACATTCTCTCTTATTTTGAATGAACTTAGCTAATTTCTGAATGCCATGAAAGCATCACTCTTTGATCTTATAAACAAAGTCCATCTGAATCTAGAATAATCATCAACAATTACAAGCCCATAGAAATTCCCTCATAAGCTCATAGTTCTAGAAGGACCAAATAAATACATATGAAGCATTTCAAGGGGTCTTGAGGTAGAAACAACATTTTTATTTTGAAAAGAAATCTTGGTTTGTTTCCCCTTTTGACAAGCATCACATAGTTTGTCTTTTTCAAACTTTAGTTTAGGTAAGTTAATGACTAAGTCTTTTCTTATAAGCTTGTTCATGCAATGCATGTTAATCTGACTTGCCCTCCTATGCCATAGCCAAGATTCATCAACTTTGCTTATTAGGCAATTAGTGTTGTGAATGAATGTAAGTAGATATTACATTTTCTTTTACCTACATGTATAACCTTACCGGATTGACCATCACATATTAAACAACAATTATCATTGAAGGAAACTTTGAATCCTTTATCATATAGTTGGCTTTTGATTAGGAGATTGTGCTTTAAACCTTCCACATAGAGAACATTTTTTATCACGATTTTAAAGCTATCGCTTATGTTTCCTTCTCTAACTATCTTCCCTTTGTTGTTGTCGTCATAAGTGACAAATCCTCCATCTTTTAGAATAACATTTGTAAGCATGGATATGTCACCTGTCACGTGTCTAGAGCATCCGCTATCAAGGTACCATAATGATGATTTTGCTCTAAGACACATCTGCAACATTCAAATTAAGTGACAAAGAAAGGTACCCAATTTAGGTTGCATCCATAGGGGTTTGCGGTTTTTCTTTGGAACCCAAATGCAATCTCCATTAGGCACATAAAATCTTCTAGCATAGAACCTATGAGATGTATGACCTTTCTTCATGCAGTAATTGCAAGTTACAGATTTTGATGCCCTTTCAAAATGAGTCAATTGTTGATACTTAGTTTTTGAAAAGCCTCTTTGATTCTTCTGTTTTAGTGGTACAAACTTTGTATTTCCAAAAGGTTTTTCTCCATGTTTGTAACCCAAACCAGAAGTATCTCCAACATATTATTGTACACTTAGCATTTGATTTAAATTGCATTTTCCTCTATAAAACCTTTTCAAAAGATCAACCAAATAAGAATTTTTAGAAAATAATAACATATACTTTTCACCTTGACTCCTTTTGAAATCATCAAATTCTTTTTGTAAAGCTTTGCATTTATCTACATTTGATGAAGAAGATGCACATACACATCCATTAATTTTATAGCTTGAAACAAGTTTTTCATTTTCTTCTTTCAAGTTACAAATTTCAGTTTGCATTGCTGCAAGTTTGGTGACATGCCATCTAATATTTCCTTTTAGCCTATTGTTGGATTTTGCAAGCATTCGAGCCTTTTCATGTATATCATGGAAAACATCAACAATTTGGTCAAATTCTAGATTTACCTCTGATTTAGCCCTTGAGAATTCTTCATCTTCACTTATTGTAGAAGTGAGACATATGTTAGCTTCTTCATTCTCACTAGATGATTCAAAAGTTGTTGAGTCACTATCTTCCCATGCTATGTAGGCTTTCTTTGGCTTTCCTTCTTTCTTTGTCTTCTTTTCATCTAATTGCTTCTTTAAGAATATAGGACAATCAAATTTAATGTGGCCTAGCTTACCACATTTTAAGCATGTGAAATTTGTGTTGTTGTTGTTGTCCTTTCTTTTGTTGAACTTAGTGAACTTCTTGTTCTTTTTGTTCTTCATGAACTTGCTAATTCTCTTGACTATTAGGTTCAAGCGTTCATCACTTTCATCTTTACTTGAGTCTTCTTCTTTTCAACACTAGATGATGCAACTTTCAGGGCTATGCTCTTTTGTTTCTTATCTGCATCTTCTGCATGTGTTAGTTGTGACATTTCTAATTCATACTTAAGAAGCTTACCAAAAAGTGTCACCATGGACATCTTGGAAAGATCTTTTGATTCCTTTACTGTTTGTCAGCTTAGGTTGCCATGGTCTTGTAAGACATTTCAAGATTCTGATGTTCAACTCTTCAGCATCAAATATCTTCCCAAGACCAAGAAGATGATTTGCAATGTGAGTGAATCTTGTTCGAAGCTGAGATATATTTTCTGTGGTGTTCATCTTGAACATGTCGTACTCATGAATCAAGGCATGTTTCCTTGATTTTCTAACTTCATCAGTCCCTTCATGAATGACTTCCAAAATCTCCCACATTTCCTTTGCGCTTTTACACCTAACAGTTCTAAAGAATTCGTCAGAAGAAAGTGCAGAAGTAATCATGTTCTTAGATTTAAAATCATACTGAACAACTCTTTTTTATGCATCTGTCATCTCATCCCACTCTTTGGGAATCATATTATTTCCAACAATTTTCCTTGGAACCAATGGACCTTTTTCTATTGCATTCCATTCACTGGGGTCATTTGATTGAATGAAAATCTGCATTCTGTTTTCCAAAATCTGAAATATGCTTCTTCAAACAACAGGGGACGATTTAGGGAGGCACCCTCCTTGAAGGTAATTTGTGTGGTATTCATTTTCTTTAAAAAAGATAGCGATCTTGAATAACACTCAAGAACCAGCTCTGATACCAATTGAAAACAATATGAACACACACAATTAACCAAAAGGGGGTGAATTGGTTAAAACTTGACCTTTTAAAATTTTGTAAGAATTAGAGTTATAAGATTGTATCACACTTAAAACCAAGAATGCTTCAATCAATCAAACCACTTAGCTCAAGAAAACAATTCCAGAAACTTCTACTTGTTGACTAATAAAGATTTCACCAAATAGTCTCAGATTAAGATAGCAAGAAGAGAATAAAGAAAGTAATCAATACAAGAACTTATACTGGTTCACCCCTCAAAAGAGAAGTTGCATCTAGTATCGTCTAACATGATTAGAGTTCCACTATCAACAAAAATTGTTCTTTACAAGCTTACAAAGATCACCCTTTATTAACCCTAGATAAAGAACTGAAATCTAAACACCTATTAGACTTCTAATGATCAAGATATAGAGAACATTTCTCTATTCTTCCCTTTAGAGAATCCTACTCTAGAAAAGCTTAAAAAATCCTTTTGCAATAGCAACTGACAAGCTGAAATATAAAAAAAAAAAATTACAACCAGAGTTTAGAGGAGAGATACAACATTATGATCCAAGGAATGCAAATGCAAATGTTTACCAATCAATGATCAGGTTGAAAGAAAGCAAGTTTCAGACCAATTTCTCCAAGAAACTCCTTTGAAATCTTGTCCAAAGAAAATTCTACCAATGATTCATGAGAATCTTGAATTGTAGGACAAGAGCTCTGTTACTCAAGTGTATTTTTCTCTTAGTTTAGAAGCCTTTTGAATATCAGTGCAAATCTCAAAATTGTAATGAATGAATCTTTCAAAAGACTTAACAGCTTTATATAGAAAAACTGATGTAACTCAATGTAATCAATTAAGGCATCCATGTAATCGATTATTTACTCTTAAGTAATCGATTAATTTGTTCTTGAACTTTTTGGAAAAGATGTATGAACAAAGTAATCAATTAACACATAGTTTTTCCATTTCACAAAAGTGCTTAGTAATCGATTACAGATAAATGGTAATCGATTAACACAAATAGTACTTGTTCTGTGTTTGTACTAAGTAATCGATTACTTAATATCGAGAATCGATTATTTTGTTCTTCAAGGCTCAAGTAATAGATTACCAATTGTGGTAATCGATTAAGGCAATCAAAAATAGTTTTTCCAAAAACTTGAACCATGAGTACTTGGCTTTTATACAATCATGAAATCTTAAAGCTTTTTCACAAACCATATGCTTTTGTAAAACCATGAATGCAAACCAATGAATGATTTTTATGCAATGCTATAGATCATAAGATAACACTCTGATACATCTAGAAATTTCAAATGCCTTCAATTGAATGGAATGTTAAAAGCTAAAAACACATCCAAGCTTCAGCATACATCTTGATCCTTCTTCAAGCCCCCCCTGTATCTAACAGGTCAATCTTGAAATGGCGTAGCTTTGCTAATTCAGCAAAGCCAAATTGCTCCAACAATGGTATATTAATGGATTCGAGGCATGCATAGAGTGACAATATGATGTTATAACATTTTGTTGACTGCCCTATAAAATAAAGACTATAAGTATGACAATAAGACAATGCTAGTGGGATAAAAATTAATGATCATTTGTGTTAAAATTGATTGAAACTTACCATGTTATCCAATGTTGTAGATCTGTGTTCATGTTGTTTCCATAACAAGGTTGAAGTCTGCATAATTGTATTTGTAAGTTAGGAAATACTTATAATTGGAAGGGTAACGTTTTATTGAGGCAATGGTTGTGTATGTAACTAGGTGTAAGGACTAATATGTATTTATACTAGTCTTAGGCATTTGAATTAGATTCATGGTAGTTAATACTTTTCCCTTACGCAAGTGGCAAGTCACTAAGAATCCATCACGCATGAACAATATTTGTTGACTATTTCAGTCATATTGGTACACTAGAAGTCGAGAACTTCATCATGAATGTCTCAATTTGCTCATGGGTAAACGTGGTGTGTCTACATATGTTTAACCGTAATTGTCTTCCATACATTGCCAACTGTGTCTTGAAAAAAGATATTATTATTGAACGTACTTTTATGAGTTTTATTGTTCCCCCATGAAGAATCAACAAGCATGCAAAGCCAAACAACAATTGTTCTTACACCAACAAAAATATGTTTGAATTAACACCCTACGCAAAGTAGCCCAGGTATCCCACTGCCTGCTTAGCAAAATAGCTAACACTGTCTAACAAAAATTTACATGTTGATATTATCAAAGGTATATTATTCCAACCATAACACAACTCTACAAACCCTATCAAGAATCACTCAATGCTAACACTGCAAGCATGGTGTGCTAGAGACATGACACTTCAACGTGGCATTTGTTGACTGCTTCTATTCCCTCGTCAGGATTCAGTCAATGCTAACAATGCAAGCATGGTGTGCCAGAGACATGACACTTAAGCGTGACATTTATTGACTGCTATTATTCCCCGTTAGGAATCAGTCAATACTAACACTGCAAGCATGGTGTGTAAAGACATGACACTTTAGCATGGAATTTATTGACTGCTACTATTTCCCCTGTCACTTAATGATAACACTGCAAGCATGGTACATCATAGACATGACACTTCAGTGTAGCATTTATTTTGCAAATTTGGAAGCATGCCAAGACAGACAATGACTAAGTGAGCCTTTTCTCAAAACATTATTAAGCATGTGTTTTTGTGTGCATCTACAACCATGTATAAGCATGTATAAGTGTGCTACATCAAAGAATGAGTTACCATGCTTCTCTTTTATCGTGTATAAATACAAGTAGCGTGTTTACAATCCAAACACAACAAAACCTCAAATTGCCATCGTTCTATATAGCTAAACTCAACCTAAAATCCTTCCTTACCTAAAATTTCTTCTAAAATCATGGCCAGTTTTAGTTCCAGAAACAACATTTATTCATTTATTACAACAGAAAAATCCTCTTACAAGAAAGTTATGAGGCATTGTATAGATGCCTTCATCCAATGACATTGTCCTTCTAGAGAAACATATCCTTACATGTCTTGAAAGAAAAGATTTAGCAGCGAATCCATATTACCTCACATCAAAGGGTTTTTGCTGCATATTTTTGCCACCCTTTATCCATTGGAGATGGTTACACATTATGAATAATTACCCCTTTATGATGATAAGTCATCTGCAATATGTTTACAATTGTATCCAGTTATCATTCTCTTTGTTCAGTTGAACTTTACCCAGAGTTGGAGGATATTCCTAAGGAACCATATTATCAACCCAAACATTCTTCGAAAGGACATTATTCCATTCAACCTAATTGTTCTTCTAACCCTATGTTCACCTAGACACAACTTCAACCCTTCGACTCAATAGAGTTACACAACCTTTTACCCAATGTTAGGCTCATCATCATTTGATTTATGACTTTATGTGTGTAACACCCCAAAATTTTGGAAATTACAGTCAATTACTAGAGTAAAATGTTAATGAGAGGAAGTAGAAAAATTTAGGGCAAAATGACAAAAATGCCCCTAGACATTTTTAAAAATGACCAAAATGTCCCTAGGTATTTTAGCAAGATATTTTAAGAAGAAAATTTTATAAATACCCTGGGATGTCCAAGAATATCTTTAGAGCAACAATTACAGAGATGCTCTGAATATTTTTTAGAAATGACGATTATACCCCTAGGGCAAGTGGTAAAATTACCAAAATACCCTTTAGGTAAAAAATGACCAAAAAAGACTTCAGAAAATTTGTGGGCACCTAAATATAGGATAAAATACTCTTAGATAACAAATTATCAGCATGGTTGGAGGCAGAGAACCCTAAAATAGAAATTCTACGAATTTTGGAAGATAGGTTGAAAAGAGCTTAATCTAGACTACCTCGGGTATCAGAAAAATTATAAGAAAAGTGTGGGCATAATCTATAGAATTTTCTCTTAATTATGGGAGGAATAAGTGTTCTAAATAAGTTATTTAGTAATTTTAATAATTCAAGGCAAAATGGACCAATAAGAACTTAGATAAAGCCATGGGAAGAAAGTTAAATAACATCCTAAAAATGCTACTAAAACTTAAGATAGTTTCTAAATAATTTTAGAATTTTACTCCTAAGGAAGAAATTGGAATTAGGCTTTTATGGATTATAGAAATAATTTTATTCAATGAAAGAATATATGTTAAATAAAACAAAACATAAAATTCCTTAAACTAGTGTCATTCCACGTGAACAAGCTAAATTGGAACATCTTTGCCTCAAAAATCAAAGATTGGCCGTGCACATCAAGGAAGAATGAACAAAGCTTGAGAACAATCAAGATTTAGGACACTTGTATGGCTAAAATCTAAGTAACATGTAATTGGACCATTTGGAAAGCCAAGAAATGATGGCTTAAGGAGATTTTTGTTGAAGAAAACTTCCCCTTGACTCCTTTGGACACGGAGGAAGTTCTAGATGTTATTTTAAAAATCGCAACGGTCAAAAGTTAGATATTTGGGTTCGGAGTATTTATTTAAAATTTTAATGAGATCCAACGGTTAATGAATCCAAAATCACTATTTTACTAATACGGGTTTTGGGGAAAAGTCAAGAATGAAGAAAAGCACAACGTATCTTTAAAACCTAGCTATGCCAGGAAATTGATGGAGATTCCTCTCCAAGCTGAGCAAATCCACGTGCAAAGCTAGAAGGCAAGAGAATGGTGTGGAAAATTCATGAACTAGGATACTTGGATGGTTAGAAATAAGTAGCCAATGAGAAACTAACCACATGGAAAGTAGTCATAATGATCTTAGAGATTTTTTGTAGAAAAGTCAAGCTTAATCCTCCTATAAAAGGTGATGGAAAACGAAAATTTTGGGACAGCCCTAAGGGAGCTTCAACGTGCAACCTTCCTCCTAAAACACTTCCATTTCATTTCTTCCTAATTCATCTTTCACCTAGAACCAAAAATAAAAGCCTAATCCTTGAAAGCTCACGTGAAGACTACCAAATCTAGGAGCAAGGATGGTTCAATTTTAAGGAAGGAAAGGTGTCTAAAAAGCTTAAGGAAAGCAAGGTATGGGGAAGTACTATGATAACCATGATTTAGATATTCATTATGTTAGATTCTCATTCATTTTTATAAGAAACTAAGCCTTGCACACCAAATGTTTGATGAAATGCCTCAAAGAGTTAAAGATTATTAAATAAAATGATTTTTAGAATAAGTGACTTGATTTTAGTGAAGGAATTATATTTTGAATGAATAACTTGAATTTAAGCTTAATAGGTGAATATTAAGGGATTTCGGTTTATATACATACCATGTGTTTGATAATTTGTTATAATGAATGAAATATGTTTAAGTGTTGTTGGTTTGAATCTTTATTGATGGATTTGAATTATATTTGCATGAATGAATGATTTAAGCAAAAGATATGTGTTATTACAT
>PYAF01000873.1:568165-597371 GCA_007407185.1 Glycine tomentella
ACCATAAAAGCACATCATATGTTTGATGAAATATTCTAAAGAAACAAAGGTGGATGAAGTATTGGAATCCTTGTGTTGTTAAATGTGTTGTAAATATTTATGGATTCCAAGAGTTTTGTTGAGCTATGGCTGTATGCTTAGACTGTGGTGTAAAGCTTTATGTGATGTTTGAAAGAAGCTCTACTTGTTGTTTAAAAAGCATATGCCATGAAGGGTGAAAGATGTTGAGCTTGAGATGTATAAGAAGAAAAATAATTAAAGATGTGATAAAAGTAAATCATTCATGCATTTTCATATGCATATGCCTTGCGGGGGTTAAACCGTGGAGTTGTTTGTTAGATAGCTAAACTGAGTCCACGCGTTCAAAGGAGTTATGAACTGGGGGGTAGTTAAGACAGTGAGGACCACACCACCATGATGATCACATAGGTGGAGGTAACTATCCTACGCACCACTGGGCTACCCCGACTGGATGGATAAGTTTGTTCCACTAGAGTGGGTGGGGCTATCTTGACTATGGTACCATTTATGGAGAACCTGAGATCTCGGTCATGCATCATATAAAAAGACGAGCATTTCATCTCATGCATCACATGCTGGGTGTGTGTATGATGTTTTGTATACTATATATGTTGTGTGGTCTTTTATAATTAAGGTTTTATCCATCTGTGTTTATATATGTTTTATTCAAACTATGTTTATCATATGCTTACCCTATTTCTGTGTCTGTGGTTGACACCTGTGATGACCCCAATTTATTTGGGCAAGCAGATGAACAGTAATATCTGAAACTGGATGACAAGTTGAAGATGTGCATGGATTTGAGTTAAGGATGTGATAAAGATGTTGTAATTTTTATTTTGTGGCTTATGATATGTATTTGGACTATTTATTAATGGGCATATAATATGGACTGTATTATATTCCAATTTGTATTGAGGGACTAAATTTGTATGAACCGCGGTGAGGAAAATCGTTTATGTTACAAACGAATGGTATAAATCAAAGTAAGAAGAAAGAAACTTTTCATGAAATTTGTAACTAAGACAATTCTAATACAAAGTGGACACGAGATTTCTCCTAAAATCAATCAAGCACGAGAGAGTAAAAGGAGGCGTTACAATGTGTAACATCCTCAAAATTTTATTCACAGTTATAATTGATTGTGGACATGTGATGATACTTGGATGCAAACATATTTAAAGAGAAATGATTATATCACTCTTTCCTTAAAATAGAAATTACAGAAATAAACCTAAGGTGAAAATTACAAAAGTATCCTTGGACATTTTGAAAATGACAATAATACCCCTAAGATGAATGACAAAATTATCAATATGCCCTTAGGTCAGAAATGTCCAAATATCTTTAGAAATTCTATGGAAACCTAATAAAATTATAGAATACTTTTAGCTGACAGAGTTTCAAAATATTTTGTGACAGAAAACTCTAGAACAGAATTTCTATGAATTTTATAAGATAACAACTTTGAAACTTTATTCCAAAGAATATAAGCATCAGAAAAATATGGAAAAATGATAAATAAAATCTATGATATTTTTTCTTAATTGTAGGATGAGCACACTTATTTAATAAAATGGTTTAATAATTTTGATTTTTAAAAGTAGTATGGACCAATTAGAAATAAGATAAGAATAGTCTTGTAAGAAAATACCATGTGTAAAGCCACAAGTAAATTGGATTTTTCTTCATCAAAAATGACATATATACACAAAATAACATGAAACAAAGCAAGATTACTATTCCTTCCCTAGTAGTCCACGTGAAAATGGAGAAGGTGGGAGAAGTTTCAAGACATGCCAAGTGTTAGGACACTTGTAAAGGCAAGCTTTATGATGAAGACAAGTGTTAGGACACTTGTAAGGCACATGATGAAGATTTTTCTCCCCTTTCCTCTAGCATTCAGGTGAAGCTTGGAGAATCATGGAGAAGCTTCATGATTTGAGACACTTGGAAGGACAAAAGGAAGGAAGCCTTAAGATTATAACAAGTGGTGGGACACTTGTAAGAATCAAGACAAGTGTAGGGACACTTGTAAAGGAATCATCATGACTCAGATTTTTGTAAATATTCAATTATTTCCACCTACTATATAAAGGGAGGAGGAGGAACCTTAGTGCAAACCAATTTCAAGACCACTCCTTTCTACAAACCTCACATGAAGCTCTCTCCCTCACACCACCTTCATTTCATTTCATCTTTCCCTTTTAAAACTTGAATGAAGTAAGCAAAGAAAACCCCACCATCTTGAAGAAATTTCGTGTAGAGACAAGCAACCTTAGGAAGAATTTGACAAGTTTAGTAGAAGGATATCAAGACTCAAACTCATTTGAGGTAGGCTAGGCTTCAATCTCTAGTTAAGTTTTTGTTTAGTTTAACATATTTGCTTAATTAGGTAGATTTATGGTTATTATTTAGGTTGAAAATCTATGTTATTTGAAGGTTATTTTTTGATGTTAAACTGATGATTTCAAACCATAAGATAGGTGATGATTTATAAGCTGCTATGTTAATGAAGTTTGGAAGTATATGTGATGATCATTTAAAGTGGTTTTCGATAATATTGGGTTGTTTATTTATATTTTGATTATGGGATTGTTTTTAATTAATTTTAGAAGTAGAGGTTGAATGATATGTAGATAAATGGTTCAAATGTTTGAGTAATTAAATTTGAGGAAGAAGTAGTAAGGTGGTAGGTGAAAGGAGATTAAGATGCATGCTAGGTTTTAATCTTTTCTTGTAAAGACTTAAAGGATTTAGAAAATTATTTGGAAGATATATTATGGTTTTTTAGTTAGACTACTAACATGATTCTTCTATAGCTTGAAGATATTCATTTATCATGCCTAAGTTGGTGTGATTTTTACTTAAATAAGGTATGATTATTTAAACCATACTTTTGTATACATATGATGTTATGATAAAAATATTTATCCATGAGATGATATATGGATTTTTATTATGGATATTGATGTAAATATAGGGTGATTCATGTTTCCAAAGTCCAGTACGAGATTTTGAGAAACAGAATCTAATACTACATACAGTACAATATGTAGTACCCAAGTGCACGGATATGGCATAATTCATGCATGTTTGCGTAAGACGATCGCGACGTCTACACTCAGTACGAAGTGTAGCTACATACAATATGATATGTAGTGGCCATGTGCACTCTGGGATAGTTCATTTCATGCATTCATATAGTTGCATAATTCTTGTGTGAATTTATTTGATTATATTGAGGATTTACTAACGTGCTAATGTATTTTGATGGTTTAGCTTTTGCCTACTGAGAAATTTTATTTCTTACTAGATTTGTTTCATTTTTTTTAGATGGCAACAGTGGTCAATCTCCTTGATGACCTGGGTCGGTGATGGTGTAGAGAATGAAGATATGAAGTGGAATTCTGTTTAGAAAAAACTTGTATTTGTAATAAGAACTATGGCTGTCTGTAATATATATATATATATATATATATATGTATATATATAACAATTTATCTTTCCGTTTAGGATTTATACTAGTATACGTTCATCAAAAATCATTATTATCTAACGATTTCTTATTAATTTAACTCAAATAAAAATACAATATCTAGAATAATTTTAGGTCGTTACATTATGTCTCTTCAACCCAATCATTCTCAATGCAAGACACTTAGACCAATCCAAGCTACCCCATTAATGCAACAACAAGAAGATCCAATGATTGCAATACATGAAGAATTCGTAGGATTTTTTAGTGAACTCAAAGATGACATCTTTTCTATGCAGGTTGACAATGACAATGACGAGGTTGTTGCAGGATCCCCATCTGTTCCAAATGTAAACAACCCCCAGCCCCCCAACACATGCTTGATTTAAAGCTAGATGAAATTGACCAACATGCAAAATACAGTAATTTCTTCAACTGTAAAAGTATTCAAACATAGCCTAAAGGATTACTACGGGTTGGGATGCAATTCATGACAAAAGATGAATGTAAATATGCATCCAAGAGTTTGTCATAAAGGAAAATGTTGGATACAAGATAGACAAGTTTGACCAATCACGATTAACTGTGTACTATTGCAATAGATGTGATTGGTATTGTAAAGCACACTTTTCAAAGAGAGCTAAGATGTTGGAGATAAAACTATTGGAAGGTTCACATCTATGTGTGACACGCATGATTTCTCAAGATCATTCCAAGCTAGACTACAAGAAGATTCTACAACAAATGTTGCCATTGATAAGAAAAGATCCAAAAATTCCAGTACCAGTGTTGATTGAAGAAATAAAAAAGTATACACCTACAAAAAAGCATGGATGGTAAAACAAATGGCAATTTAGCAAGTGTATGGAAACTGGGAGGAATCATACAAATAGGTACCCAGATGTCTCCTAACCATTAATGATTCTCTTCTTGGAACAATCATAGATTTTCAAAGCGACCAACCATTGAAAGAGGTCATCTGGTTCCAAATAAGACAACATTCTAAATATTTTTTTTTTCGAACCATGCATAAGAGGATTTGCATATTGCAAGCCAATTGTACAAGTTGATGGAACCTGGCTATACGAAAAATACACTTGGACTCTATTAATCATTGTGGCACAAGACAGGAATAATCACATCTTTCTAATAGCTTTCTAATGGTCTTTTGTTGCATATTTTTGCATATCAATATGAGGTTATCTGGTACGAATAATGCATTGCATTGTTTTCATGTTGATGAGTGCAATGGTATAACTTTTTTTACTTGAATTGGTTTAGAAAAGCATTAAAATTGTGTCCAGAAAGTGTAAAAATTAGAGAGAAAAAAACATACAATACAACAATAAAAGCATAAAATGCAACAACACAAGAGAATTTATTGTGGTTGGCTTTAACTGCCTCCAGGTTTGTTAAGACACTTGTTTTTGGAATGGCTAACGGTTCAACATTTACTACATCTTTTTGGATGACCCTTTTCTCTCATATCAATCTCAGTGCGTATGCGGGTTGTTTTTGGATGACCATGGGGATTTCTTCAATTGTCTGGATGATGAAAATTCATCTCCAGGATTTTCTAGCCACAATGATTCGTCGGGAAGTATCCCGAATGAATGGTTGTACACATTGAAAACATTTTGCAACCTGTATACGGGAGACACGTATGACTTGTGATCTATGCAAACATGTGTACAAACAGCAATTGAAAACAATAGGAACACCCACAATAACCAAGAGGGGAGGTGAATTGGTTAAAACAAAGTCTTTAAAAAATTCTTTAAAACAAGCAGTGGATTTAGGATCTTTATCACAATTAACCAAGAATGCTTCAATCAATCAAACCACTCAATTCAAGAATACAATGACTAAAAACATCACTTATTGAGTAATAACAAATTTTACCAAAAGAATCACAGATTAAGATAACAAGAAGAGATTAAAGAATAGAAATCAACACAAAGAAATTATACTGGTTCACCCCTCAACAAGAGAAGCTACATTCAGTTTCTTCCAACCAAATCTTGGTTAGAGTTCCACTAAATCAAAATCTATTCTTTACAAGCTTACAAATATCACCATTTATCAACCCTAGATACAGAAACATAAATCTAAACCCTATAGACTTCTAATGACCAAGAACCAGAGAATAATGCTTTATTCTTCCCTCTAGAGAACCCTACTCTAGAAAAAGCTTTAAAGAACCTCTTTGATCTAAGAACTTACAGGAAATAAAAGTAAACAATCAAATCACTACAAGAGTTTAAGAGAGATACAACCTCATGATCCTCAGAAGATGAATGAATGAATTTTACCAAACAAACTCAGGTTGAATGTAAGAAATTCTTAGAATCAACTCTCTTTGAAAAACACTTGACAAATCTTGTTCAAATCAACATGATCAATGATGCATCAGTTCTGGGTTTTGAAGCAAGATTAATGTAACTCAGAATCTCTTTTCTCAGAATGTGAAAGCTTTTGTAAGTAATGGGTATTTCGCAAAATCAAGTTTTATACAAAACAAAAGACTCAACAGCTTTTTATAGAAAACATTTGTAACTGAATGTAATTGATTAAATCACCAAAGTAATCGATTAAATTATCATATGTAATCGATTAAATACAAACTTAATCGATTAAAATGTTCTTCAACTTTCTGGAAAAGATTTACGAACAATGTAATCGATTAAATCGAGCTTGTAATCGATTAAAGCAACCATGCTCAGTTTTGAAACAAGCCTATGTAATCGATTACGATTGAGTGGTAATCGATTAAGACAGTCGTGCATATTTAGAAATAAACTTATGTAATCAATTACAGTAGAGTGGTATCGATTAAGACAGTCATGCATATTTAGAAATGAACTTATGTATCGATTACAGGAGAGTGGTAATCGATTAAGACAGATAGTTATGATTTTTATTTTGTGCTATGTAATCGATTACGATTAGCTAGTAATCAATTAAAGTGTTCTTCATAACTTTTCCAGAATTTAAACCAAAATTGGTAATCGATTATATCCATGTGTAATCGATTAAAGCAGTGTAAAATGAATTTTTCAAAAACATAACCATGAGAAATCAATTTCTTTATGTAAACATGAAAACCTTTATGCTTTAATAAAATCATGTATACATGTTAATGATCATGTTCATGCAATGCAAGGATCATAAGATTAGCCTCTCAAACACTTAACATATTACAAATTTCTTGCCATGTGAAAAGTTAAAATCTTTCTTCTAAGATATAGGCTTCATCCTTGACTTGATCTTCTTCTAGCTCTCCCTATATCCAACAGCAATGACATGATGGCAAGGATGTGAAATGTCTGACACTTTCCACAATCAAAGTTTTGTGTTTCTAAGTAGACCCAGAATCTCCCCAGAGGTCGGCAAAACTCGTGTGGGTTTATTGTTTTAGTCACAATGAAAGTTTTATTTTTGCGATCGTAGGATCCAACATGATGAGTGACAAACTTTGCCACAACGTCAGTGAGAGACTTGTTGACAAATTCTCCAAATTCTCGGCCAGATGTTATCATTGCATGTGCTTCCATCCCTCTCTTTGCAAAAAGTATAGCAAGTTTCCTACATGTTTCTTTGACGATTGCGATTATTGGTAAATAACATGTACCCTTCAACACTAAATTGATAAACAAGTTTGGTTGTCATGTGTCCCCACCGTCGACCTTCAGCAAATGCTTGAGCCCATTTTTGCTTTGGGATGCATTTAAGTCAATTTACAACCTCTGAATTATTTGACTTGAGATCATTATAATGGCGATTAAACATCGCCTCTGTAAATGTATATGCTAAGGAAGTGTAAGAATTGTTAGCATTGTTACATATATGATATAGATAGATGTAATTGACATGAAATGTGTTACTTACCCATTTTGACAACTTGTTTGCACATTTAAGCATTCTTATACTTTCATATGAAAGTTTTTCCAATGTGTAGAATGCAATACATATGAACTGTTTATTGTCCCCCCACCCATTGTCTCTTGATTGTAGGCACTCTTGATAGCTTCGTGCTGGTTTAAAATCAAACAAAGTCCTAGTTAGGGTGTGACGTGCATTCTCAAATTTTTGAGAAAGAAGAACCAATCCTTTATCGTCTCACCCTCGACAATGGCAAGAGCAATTAGAAAGATGTGATTATTCTCGTCTTGTGCCACAATGATCAATAGAGTCCAAGTGTATTTTTCGTATATCCAGGTTCCATCAACTTTTACAATTGGCTTGCAATATGCAAATCCTCTTATGCATGGTTTGAAAAAAAAAATTCTCTCTAATTTTTACACTTTCTGGACACAATTTTAATGGTTTTCTAAACTGATTCAAGTCAAAAAAGTTATACTGTTGCACTCATCAACATGAAAACAATGCAATGCATTATTCATACCAGATAACCTCATATTGATATGCAAAAAATATGTAACAAAAGACCATCAGAAAACTATTAAAGTGAAAAACATAATTTTTTGCATTTTCAGGCACCTTTTTCAAGGCTTTTTAAACCGAGTCAATATGTGAAACTTATACCATTAAATTCATTTACATAAAAACTATTGGAATTAACTATTTTTCAAACCATAAAACATTATCAACATTAAAAAAAAAAGCACAAAAGTCATCCCCATGAATCATGTTTAAACTAAAATTTTAAACTTAGTTCATTAAGTCAAATTTCACAATTAAAAAACCAAATGAATGTTTTCATATATATAAAACAAAAAAAATTAAATAAAAAATATTATCCTAACTGAATTCAGTTTTCGGAAAACCGAATTCTTAACTATTTTTTATTGCAATTTTGAAAAACCATGGTTTGTATTGGGTCCCCCTAACCGAATTCACACCTTAAAAAAAGGGGGGCATTTGGGTACATAATTTAGAAAGAGGTGTATTTGGGAATATAATTATTGAGATTGGTGGCACAACAGTAAAAGTCTCCATAACACAATTGCTTCTATTAAAATAGTAGATCAATACCAAGTATCCCTACTCATAGGGTCTTTAGTCTAGAGAGAAGGAACCTAGTAAACATTTGTATGCTTTCATGAATGTATATTGTTCATTGGGACATCAAATGAAATATTATGCAAAATTTTTCCTAAATACACTGAGGAGATAAACTATTAGCTAGTTTTGGTCTTTTTTCCAAAAATCAGTATACATTTGGAGCAATCATACTCGAGCTGAATAAGACCACTATAGATAATAAAGTTTTCCCTCTAAATATTCAACACAATTGCATTCCATGGACTCAAACATAAGATATATAGTTAAGTTGAAATATCTCGTATGATTGATCCACGTGTTCAATAGTTGTAATAGCAAAATTCTCAAATGTCAAACAAACTACACCATAGAGACCAAATTAAAAAAAAAAATACAAGATCTAAATAGCCAAGGGATCTACAACAAAATTTCACCCCAAAATATCAAAGGAACAAACTCTTAGCTAGTTATGATCTCTTCTCTACAGGTTAGTATACATATGAGACAATCTTGTTTCTTAATTTCTTTGTTTGATTGATAAAGTAAAATTTTCAGAAATAGAATTTCTTCTATTTTAGAGTTGAAATTTATCACTTATTCTGAAGGAATTTTATTTTATTTTTTCTCTATGCATTGATTAATTCTACCACCTAAATTAACTTTTGATTGAAAATATTTAGACTCTAATTAGTTTCTTTTTCTTGATTCAATGATGATATCACATCAATTTGATACTAGGTAAGGTTTGAGCGTTACTCGCCTTACATGATTTGAGCGTTATTCACCTTAAATTTTCTATTCATCAAGAAAAAAAGATCTTGATTAATTCGGAGTTCAATTGGGAGAAAAGTAAAATTTGGATAAAAATTATTTTCGTTGAGGATCAAACTCGGATATTACTTAAATGATTCAATCTTAACTTCATCACATTATCCACTAGTGTATCCACACATGAATGCTATATGATATCACTTCTATAAAAAAAAAATTATTTATTTTTTCTGTGTTATTGCTTAAACTTCAAATAAGAATATTTTCTAGTTAGCCTCCCACACATGATATATCTTCTGTATATATTTGGCCCGTGTCGGAAATATGCTATTGCTAAATCCGCCATGTGTCATTCTAATTTTTTTATTATACGTTCAATTAATTTATTCCATTTAACTTATTTATTTTCTATACATTATAAAGATAAAACACAGTATATCTAGATAATGTTAATGTCACCGTCAGTCATACATAATTTTTTCCCCCAAACGCGTATAGTCCTGAAGAAGTTGTCTAATAAATTAATTAAATTTGATTCCATATAAGTGATAAAATAGAGCTATTCAACAATAAAGAATTAATGAATCTTGTTTTTAATACATATATAATAAGATATTTTTTAATTCATTATTACAACCTGTATAGTCCACAAGAATAAGCCCTTGTTTTTCTCTTTTTCTTTTTTAATCCAAACAAGCGACCAGCTTATGTTTTGGGTCAAAGCAACAAATTATTTTTATTCAGTCAAGAAAGCAAAGAGTGGAAGAGATCTATATGCCAACAATATTTTGTAGGTGAATAGGACAAAACAAACTAAAAGGATTTATTATACGATTATTTCGTTAAGTGGTTCACATAATTACGCTATAAATTATAAAATATAAATAAATTTTGGTTTGAACTATTCAAGTGAAAGTGGTCCACGAAGTTTTCGTTAAGATAAGTTGATTTTGCTTTAATCCAAGTGTATTGACTAAAGCACATAAAACAAAGTATATTAAGAAAATATAGACACCGAAAATTAAGTAGTATTGAATAAAGGACACCCACATGCAGAAAACTTAAAACTGTCACTGATAGATAGATGCATGGAATTCTATAATGCCAACCCAAGTGCGTATGTATCAATGCAAATAAAGAATTCAGTAGTTTTTTTTTTTTTTGCTCCCTTTATTCAGAAGCTGCCTTAATTTTATTTATAATAGTCCAAAATGGACATTCTTTCCTACATTTAGAGATTTTTCGAAAATTCCTACATTTAGAGATTTTTCGAAAATCAATAATCAATGTTTTGCAAAATGCTTCCATGAATCTTTTTCAGATCATGTCCATCCTCTTGAGTTTGAAGTCTCTAAGTAATATAAAAAAAATGAAAACTCGCCAAAAAATATATAAATAAAAAATGAAAGATACACAGTTTTGTTTTGAATTTTTGCTAGATTAATTTAAAATAACATTATTATTAAACTCTTGGATTAACAAATGTTTACATATTAGTAAATGAACTTAGACGATCTTGTTTTTAATTTTTGCAAGATTAATTTAAAATGACATTATCATTAACTCTTAGATAAACAAATGTTTCTGCCACTTTGATTTATCTAATTAATGAAAACTCTTAAATCTTTTACAAATTCTGACCGAATTTGTGAAACTTTTTTTTTATTCTGTAACATTATCACAACAGAATCAGCTTCGATTCTAAAATAAAGGTTATAAATATAAAACTTAAGATAGTAATTTAGTTGCACTTCTTTTGAAATAGCCCCCGTGTGCATCTGGTTGTAGATAGTTGCACCTTAAACCGTATAATTTCAGACTTTTTCAAAAATATCTCATTGTACTTTTTGTGCTACTTAACTTCTTATATATAGCCGGGATTTCCCCTTAATTTTAGCAGCAGTTTTAGACTTTTTTAGCAAAGCTTTAGCCATGGTTCTAGGCTTCTAGGCCTTAAGAAGGTTAAGTGACCAAAAAAAAAAGAGTACAAGAAGCACTTTGAAAAGGTAAGAAACCGCAATACTATAAAAGCGCATAAAATAATAAATATGACTGCCAACCATTTCGTTCATCATCACTTGTTTTGTTTCTTAATTTTGTTAACTACTCATGGAGAAATGAATGTTCTTATCACTTTGATATATCAAATATTCACTCTTAAAATTTACAAACTATGATAGAATTTTAGGAAACTGTTTTTATTGTGTAGCATTATTCTAATAGAATTAAATTCTAAAAAAAGATTAATTAAATTGAAGATATAAGGTGAAATTGAATGATTAAGAGAAAAGAAAAGAGAAAGAAAGTAGTGGATTCTTTTCTGTTAATAAAACTAATATTCTCACACCTAAAATTTACCCGATAAAAAAACTATTCCTTTCACTTTACACTTAAACTCGTTTATAATCTTAAAAGAAAACCCTCGTATATGCTATAGGGGTGTTAATTATCTTTAATTTTAGCGACAGTTTTTAACTTCTTAGAAAGGGTTTTAACCATGATTATAACCTTTAATTTAAAGATGTTTAATTATACGTTTAATTATACAAACGTATAAAGATTTTAAGTGACACAAAAGAGCTAGGTACGAAAGATATTTTTGAAAAGGTATGACATTACACTAAATATTATGCCAAAATATAATATTATCATAAAACAATTAAAAAGTTGGATATTTGGTAGAGAGCAGTAAAATTATAGAAGCTCATAAATAAATGATAAATAAGACTGGACAACTATTCCTTTCACATTCACAACCTATATGGTTACACCCACAATTTGATATTAGATTAAATATGTTTTCAGTTCCTTAAATTTAGAGTTTATCTTTTTTAGTATTAAAATTAAAATTTACATTTTTTAATCTCTTTTGATCAATTTTTGGAAAAGATTCAAATTTTAATTTGAAGAACTTTTTATCCTTAAATTTGAGGCACTTCCTTTAGACTCATATAAACAAAAAATATAATTTTGTATATTGGACTTAAATATAAGAGATTAAAAAATTTGAATAATATTATATATATATATATATATATATATATATATATATATATGGAATGCGATTGTTTGTGACGATGATAATATTGAAATGAGATTATGTTGATGATTATATTAATATGAGATGATGTTGATGTTGATGATGACATTGAGATGAGATGATCTTGATGATAACATTGATGAGAGATAATGTTGATGTTGACGATGTTTCTGTGATGGATGTATGATGTGTATATACATGAGAGGTGCAGTGACTTGTTGAATATTCTTGGGAGGGAAGATAATTGATTTAAGAATTTTAATCATCCCTGTAGAGGGAAATGGATTGCTTAGAATTTTTAACTATCCACAGTTAGTACATTGATGATGCCCATGTTTCATATTTCATAATTGCATGAAATAGTATAAATGGTGACAGTAAGTACATGTGGTTTTTTTGAGAATAAAAATATGGATACTTGGGGGCATATCATTTGGTTTAGAACTCCTTTGTGAGTCTGGCTGATCACCATGGGGGGTGGGGGAGTGGCCTATACACAACAGGGTAACCTCGATGAGCTACTGCATCATTTTCCTAAGTGAAAGTGTCATGTGGGCACGCTTAGGCTATTTCTTGACGAATTGTACCACATTGCATTTGAGAGTTGAGTTAAGTGCATGCATCATTCTGCGCATAATTGATTTGAATTGTGAAAAAAGTTGATGACTAGTTTGTTGAGTATATGTTGAACTGATTGATTAATGAAAATGATTGTGGTTGTTATTCTTGTTTTCTTACTAATCATTTTCATTTGGTGCTTGTTCATCTTGTATAATAAACTCACCCTTACAATTTTATACTATGTAGCTGGTATCTGTGATGATCACGAACCTTCATTTGTGGGAGCAAATGAGCATCATTAGGTGATGTTGGAAGGAGATTCTTTTTGGATAACATTGAAATTTATTTTTCTAAAATATCATTCATTTCTAATTTTATTTTTAATTACTCATTTTTATTCATGATAACAAGTTCCAATAAAAAATATTTTAAAAATAAACTTATTTTTTATTTAAGATTAAGAAAATTAAAAAACGTCAACTAAATTTGTTAATTAATGTAAAATTAATTAGTTTTATTTATGGGTATAGAGGCAATACTAAAAACATATTTAAGGTTTTGATATGATAATCCTTTCAATCTAATTCTAAAGTCAAAACTCATATGCAAGACAGCAGTAATAACTAAGACACATCAGTGTGCATAGTTTACGAGGGTGAAATCCATTAATTACATTAAAATAGATGCTTTTTTAGGAATTGAATTTGTGTCCTAGTAGATAACAGCTTGTATTCATGAAATCTATTTCATGATAAAATTATAGCAATTTGATGATGGCAATACATTTTTAAAATTCAAATTCATAGAAGATCCATCAGTATAATTAATATCTAATAGTAGCTTTCAACAAAATATCTCAAAAATCATCCCAAATCGATAAAAGAAAATGAATTAAAATATGTTAAAATGTGAATTAATTTAATTATTCACTAATCAGTTCCATGAAGCTTGCAGCTCAAATATTTAATATCCCTTCCCTTTATCATATAACCTCCATGATACACATTCCATGGCAATTCTCAACTGGGCAATAAAGTTACTGTAATATATATTGAATTCCAAAAGAAAATAAAGAGAGGTGAAATTAATAATAAAGAATGTTATAAGGTAAAACAGTTAAGTTTAGTGACAAAATGGAGTGAAAGAATGTACAAGAATCATCTCCTATTTTCTCTTGTGGAAAGGAAAAATGAGCAGAAAAAATTTATATTCTGTTAACAAAATGTCAAGAGATAGTGCTGCATACTTTCTTCTTCACATGCCATCTTTGGAAGGAAGATCATGGTATGTTTGAGTGAGTGTTAAGTTCCCTTCTCTCTCGTTTGACTCTATAAGCATCAACACAACTTCCCGCATCGATGGCCTCTTGGTAGGAGACACACTTGTGCACAGTAAAGCAAGCTTCAAAACAGTGAGCATGTGATTCACAGTGATTTGGTCTTCAAGATCTACGCGACTGTCGAGCATCTCTTGTGTCAATGTGTTGTTGTGGTCCCGGATATGGTTCCTCACCCATGTGACAAGGTCACCACCTTGCTCTAGTGGCTGAACTGGTGTTCTTCCAGTTAGCAATTCCAAGAGCACAACACCATAGCTATAAGTGTCACACTTCTCAGTGACCTTCATGGTATATGCATATTCTGTCATACAGGATAAAAGGGTTCATCAAACAGTAATTGATAACTAATCAAATTTAGTCTAAGGTATTGAATAAATTGAAAAACAAAAATAGAAAGCGAGACAGTAAGAAGCACTAGAGGTAATATGCCAAATGACATGAATAAAATCCATGTGGTATAAGATTCTTTTGAATAACATTTAACCATGAGGATTAATTTTGTGTCATCTTAGAAATGAGGATAATAAAAAAATCAAGGGTGAGATTAATTTAGCAAGCTGATGAGATCAATACTCAATACCAGTAAACTGATTGTAACAATATAAGATAGTCTCTCTTAATCATCAAAACCTATAGACAGAAAAAGCAATTTGAAAACTGCTTAATGTACAAAACTCACTATCTTAAACAAGGAAGAAAAAAAAGTAAACATTGTTTATGAGCATGAAGTGAAACCACAAATTATAATATGCTGCAAGATATAGACTGAAGAAGAAAGTTTATGGTACATTAACTAACTAGAGATGAATAGGAGCTTACCAGGTGCAATATAGCCATAAGATCCAGCGACCGCAGACATAGATTTTGACTGGGGCATGTCAATCACTTTTGCCAAACCAAAATCACCAACATGGGCCTCAAAATTTTCATCCAGCAGAATGTTATTTGATTTTATATCGCGGTGAATAATCTTTGGTTTGCAGTCATGATGCAAGTAGGCAAGACCCTCAGCAGCTCCAAGAGCAATCATGAACCGAATTGGCCACTCCAAATTACTTGCATTACCATGTAATAGTTCACCTAAGCTACCTCTTTCCATGTACTCATAAAGCAGGAGATTGGAACCCTGTTGATAGCAAAAGCCATACAATTTCACTATATTCCGATGCCTTATTCTTCCTAGAGTAGTTATTTCAGCCCTGAAACTATTCTCAACGTTGTTCCCTTCCCTGTTAGATGCTAACTTCTTAACAGCAATGGTCTTACCAGATTTCATCACTGCCTTATAAACGGTTCCACATGCTCCCTTACCAATAACATAGCTTTCATGAAATCTTTTTGTGGCTTCAACTAGATCATGAAAAGTGAAACCTTCTTTTGGAGGGAAATAGATATCTGAATCTGTGGAGGGAGGCTCAGTGCCTTCAAAGGAATCAATTGACTCCCGAGGACGCCTCATAAAATGTAAAATAACTAAAATGAAAACGAGTGAAACACCTCCAACAGAAGCTGCAATGATCATGACTATTTTAGCGTGAGAAGAATCAAAACTTTTCCCTTGAGTATCAGAGTGAGAAGCTGGATCGCTGCAGTCACCGAGAGGTGCACCACAGAGGCCGTTGTTACCACCAATAAAGCTGCTTATAGCCATACTTTGGAAAATTTTAGTGGAAGGAATAGGACCAGAGAGGTTGTTGAATGAGAAATTGCACCCCAATAAGCTAGAAAGCTCTTCAAATGTGCTGGGAATTTCACCATCCAAATGGTTGTTATTGAGATAGAGAAATTCAAGCATGTTGAGATTGCCAAGCTGAACCGGTATTCTTCCAGAAAGGTTATTGTAACTGAGATCCATTGCAATTTGCAAAGTTGCAAGAGAACCCAAATGCGGAGGTATTTCACCAAAGAAATAATTGTCATCCATCAACAACCAGTTCAAATGAGACAGATTTCCTAATGCTGCAGGAATATATCCAGACAGCTTATTGTCTGAGAGCTTGAGAATCTCCAAGTGCTGAAGTGTTCCAACCTCATCTGGCAAGGAACCAGAAAAGTTATTCTGGCTGAGATCAAGCCGCTGTAGCCTTTGACACGAAAAAATTTCACATGGGATTCTTCCAGTGAAAAAATTTGATGAAACATTAAAGGTCACCAATTGAGAGAGATTTCCTATTTCCTTAGGCAACTCCAATGTGAAGTAATTGTTGGCAATGTGAAACCTTTGCAATTTGTTGCAGTTCCCGATATCAGAAGGGAGTGTACCACTGAACCTGTTCTCATTCAAATCAATGGCAGTTAAGTTCTCCAGCTTACACAATTCAGAAGGGAAGCTGCCAGTAAGCCTGTTTTCAAGTAACAACAACTGTGCCAATGATTTACAGTTTAGTATCCCTGTTGGTATATTTCCATAGAGCTGATTAGCTGCCAGATTCAACAACATCAAGCTAGAATTTCGGCATAGATGAGGCGGTATTCTTCCTGTCAATTTGTTGTCAGAAAAATCAACCACCCAAAAAGGACTACGAAGTCCGAGTCCCTGAGGAATAACACCACTTAGGGAGTTGTCAAAAAGTTGCAGCTGATACATTTTAGGCAAATATTGGAAACCAAATGGAATTGAACCTGTGAGATTATTTATTGACAGGTCCAGCTGTGACAGGTTCTTCAAGCTACTAAACTCATTTGGTATACCACCAGTTAGATGGTTCTCAAAGAGAAAGAGCAAACTTAGACCACTTATTTTTCCAAACTCTGAAGGGATATGACCTACTAAAGAGTTCTCTGAGAAATCAATGCTTAAACATTTCGAAAGATTTCCAATTTCCCTTGGAATGGTTCCATTCAACTTGTTTCTGTAAAGATATAGCCACCTCAATGATTTGAGGTTTCCAATTTCTTTAGGTATAGGTCCAACAAGATTATTCCCATACACAGCAATGTTCTCAAGATTGGTACAATTCCCAATCTCTTTAGGAATAGGTCCTGACAACTGGTTTCCCCATAAAACCAGTTCATTCAAGTTGGCAAGCATCCCAATCTCCCTTGGTATCTCCCCTCCTATCTGATTTTGAGCAAGACCAAGAAGTATTAAGCTCGTACATCCACCGATTTCCTTTGGCAAGTTACCGGTAATGTTATTTGCCCCAGCTCTGAAATTTTCAAGATTCTTAAGATTTCCAATGGATTTAGGCAGGGGTCCAACAAGAAAGTTGCTAAAGGCCACTAACTCAACCAATGAAGACAAGTTCCCCAACTCATCTGGAAGCACACCAGAGAGTTTGTTGTTGAAAATATTCAAACTTTTCAAAACAGACAGCTTACCCAATTCGGCAGGAATAGTCCCCTCAAACTGATTATTGTTCAAATAAAGATATTCCAAATTCAAGCATTCACAAATCTCCTTGGGAATATTTCCAGTCAGCTTATTGTAAGCAAGATTGAGATAAGTTAGATTGGTCAGACCCCCAATGCCAGCAGCATTTAGAGTTCCAGAAAGATTCAATGAACTCAAATTAAGAGACACAACCACAAAGTTGTTATTATCATCATGAGTGCAGTTTACACCTACCCAGCCACACGGGGTTTCATCGGTAGACCTCCAATTTTCCAAAACATTAGTTTTATCATGAAGTCCTTTCTTAAGGTCTAGGAGGATTTGCCCCTCCGTGTTCAACCCCTCAGTGCTACAAAGAAGTAAAGTCAATATCAGTAAAATAACAGAACACCCTTTTGCCAAAGCTCTTCCCTCCTCGATATCCCCAGCCATCTTAATATCAAAACCTGCACAAGCAAACCATCAATCAGTCAAATTCACAACTCAGACAAATCTTTTTTTTGTCAATAACCCCATACCAATCAATCAAATATTGATTAGTATGTAATTGATGGAACACTACTTGAAAATGGCTATTCTGCTCAGAAATGAAACAATCCAAATGTTCCCGGAAATTTTTGCTCCCTTCTGACCATTGTATAAACCAGAAAATATTTGGTCGCCTTTATATTTAACAAAACCTCAAAGTTCAAAGTTGGAGTAAGCCCATTGAACTTAAAGTCATATTCCACAATTCCAAACACCATTCCCAGAATCTTAATGAATCAGCTCAAAGACAAAAACAAAGACACACATGTATATTACACAGAAAGCCACAATTCAAAATGGTTAAAAACAAGAGCACAGGAAGAAAGAAAAAAAAAACACCTTTCATTCAAAGACCACCATCACTAATCAAAAAGGAGATAATAACAAAAGCAGCAGGTCCACCACTTGGGATCAGCAACTCCTTGTGAAGGAAAATTGAGAAGAACCATGAAGAAGCTAACGAAACTTTAGCCAAAAATAGAATACACCCACGTCACCTTTTGGCATGAAAAGTGGGGATCTGGGATCTGAAAGAGAAAAAGCCAAGATTTTGAGGAGAAAAATCCGAACTCCTTTTTTTATCTCTGCAGGGGCTGTGAGAAAGAAGCAAGACTGAAGGTTCAATGAATCAGAAAATGAATATCCATATCATCCTGGGGTGGCACTACTGTCTGTGGCTTAATTCTTTTCTCTATTTGTGGGGTTTGGCACAAGAGAGTGAACGAAGGAATATGAGTGTGAAGGATCAACCTTTTCTGGGGTGAACTTTTAATGGCCGACAAAGCATGCTTTCACCTTTCACTTATAGGATCATTTTCATTGTCTCTCTCTAACACCCAAAAGGGTCTTTGTTTCTTTGTTGTTGATTTTGTTAATGTTTGATGACACCCTTTTGTAGTGTGATACAGAAAGGGGGAAGAGAAAAAAAGAAAGTGTTTGTGGAATTTTTCTTTGGGAAAATTTTGGTAGTTTTGTTTTGTTTGTTTTTTTGCTTGTGATTGTGATGGTAGGGAAGTTGAAGTTCCCTTTCGTGGTTTTAGTAGGTAGGCGCTGAAATCCTTGTAGGTATAGTTGTACTTGTACTCAATACTCCCGGTGCTTTTTTCTACGCGTTACGCTCTAGACCAATCCTGTTCTGCCACGTGGATATTCAGTAAATACTCTGACTCCCCCACATGTATCTATTTAAGGTTGTTCCAAGATTTATCTATCGTGTTCAGTCTAGACTGAGCATAAGAAAAAGAAAGTTTATTGTTTTGACAAATGTTAGTCACTGTTCACGGATGCATCTAGAAATTTTATAAATGGTGTTGAAAATTTCTTCTTCTCTTATAATTTTATAATTATTTAAATATTTAACTTTTACCAAAAAATAAATTTAAAATATTGATTATTTTTACATATAAAATTAAAATTAATTTTATATTAAATTATGATAATCTTAATTGTTATCATAATAACAACAAACAAACAACTAATTTTACATAATTTTACACTAATTATCATTTTAATTATTATAATAAAAAAAATAAAATTAATTTTATAAAATTTTATACTAATTAACTTAATATATATATATATATATATATATATATATATATATATATATATACACATTAAAAGTTTCAAAGAAGGGGGCTTGAGCCCCTCTCATCCCCTCTAAATTTGTCCTTGTCAATGTAAGAACATTAATTAAGTAATTAAAAAAAGAAAAAAATTATTGGAATATACAAAATTGTATTTGTCTATGTTTTCTTTTAGATTCTCATATGATTTTCACAATAAATATTATTTCATTATAATTTCTTAACCAATATCCTAAGACACTTCTTATCAATATATTTTTTTTTTTATGCTGGAAGAAGAAAGTTACGAGAATGAGTTAAAATTGAGTGAAACAAAATAAGACTGTCATTTGTCATCGTATTGTATGAATATTTTGAAGATGGAAAGAAAATAGAAAACAATATGAAAAAATGAACCAAGTATAACGGATTTCTAAAACTAATTTAAGATAAAAAAAATGTTTAAATTTTCTATAAAAAAATTAATGGATTTTTAATCATCATGTGACAGGTTTAATTAATTAATTAACATATACCTGAAGGGTGCAATTAGATACTCCTTCCTCACCTAATTATAATACCAACTAATTCAGATCTCTTAAAAAATAATTAATTTAGTTAATTATAATATCTGTTAATTATTTATACCATCATTTCATAATTATTTTTTTCTTATTTTTCTATTTACTTAATTTTTTCTCATTAATGTTTGGATAGAATATAATTAAATAAGGATATATAAGGAAAATAATAGCTAATACATCTAAAAATTAAAAAATGATCTTATAAAAAAAGGAGATAGATAATTTTTTTAAAAATATTATGATTAAAGAGGAAGAGAGTATATAATTTTGGGTTCGTTAAGGATTCATTTAATCTATAGAATTGGTAGGTTGAGAGTTGTAAATGTTGCTTCGTTTGTGATTATAATAATGAGAATACTATTGATTATATTGTTCGATATAGGAGGTAACAAGAAGATGAAACTAAAGAAGAAGTTTGTGTCTTAAAAGAAAGTTTTGAGTTTTTCACATGTCAAGGAATTTTTAATTTGATCAAGTGTATGAGAGGCTAATTTTATGATCCTTGCATTGCATGAACATGATTACTAACTTGCATACATGATTTCATTAAAGCATTAAAGTTATTTATGCTTTCAAAGGCAATGAAATTCTCATGGTTAAGTTTTTGGAAAAACGAAATTTCACTGCTTTAATCGGTTACACAACGAATTAATCGATTACAAGCTTCTGTTTTAATTCTGGAAAAGTCATGAAGAACGTTTTGATCGATTACCATGCTGCCATAATCGATTATATAGCACAAAATGAAAATCATGTTTTCTTGTTTTAATTGATTACCATGAATCGTAATCGATTACTGAAGTTCATTTTTATATGTGCTTGAATGACTTAATCAATTACCACATTTTGTAATCAATTACATTAGTATATTATGGAATTATGCACCGTTTGCTTTAATCGATTACCGCAATACGTAATCGATTACACAAGCCTGTTTCAAAACTAAACATGCCTGCTTTAATCGATTACGCCTCGGATTAATCGATTACTTTGCTCGTTGCAAGTTTCCAGAATTAGCTATGAACATTTTAATCGATTATTTGGCAATTTAATCGATTACATATGATAATTTAATCGATTACTTGACGCTTTAATCGATTACATTCTGTTATAAAAGTTTGTTATAAATAGATTGAAGGCTTGTCTGAAAACTTAACTTACAGACTTCGATTTTTCTGAGCATACACAAGCCTTCTCCAAATTAGAAAGGATTTTCTGAGTTAGCAAAGTTCTTGTCCCACTCTTTAATCTTCATGGTGTATTGAAAGATTTCTTGGACAAGATTTCCAATGATAGTTTGAAGAGAAAGTTCTGAATTGGATTTATGCATTTCAACTCTGATTGGTAAACCATATTCGTTCATATTCATTGGATCATCAGGTTGTCTCTCTTCATTTTCTCATATTGTAAATTAATTTTTTTTATTCTTGATAGTTTGAAATTATTGTAAAGGGTTCTTTAAGATTTTTCTAGAGTGGGTTTCTTTAGAGGGAAGAGTAGAGAATGGTTCTTTATGTCTTGATCATTAGGAATCCAATAGGGTTTTATATTTCTGTTATTTATCTAGGTTTGATAAAGAGTGATTATTGTAAAGCTTGTAAGAACTGAAATTGATAATAGTGGAACTCTAATCTAGTGTTCATTAGAAGAAATTGAATGTAGTTTCGCTTGAGAAGTGAACCAATATAAATTCTTGTGTTGTTTTCTATTCCTTAACCCCTTCTTGTTATCTTGATCATTCTTGGAGTTACCTTCATTACCCAACAAGTTCTATTTTTAGCAATTGTTTTCTTGGGTTGAGTGATTTGATTGATTTGAAGTATTCTTGGTTCTATTGTGATTAAGATCCTATAACTCTGATTTTCTAAAAACACCCCCCTCTTGGTTATTGTGGATATTCCTATTGTTTTTCACATATGAATTTTGCATTTGAATTTGAGTGGCAGACGAATAGCACAATTTTTTTTTCGATAAAGAATACTTGGCATTCAGAAAATAAAAAATCCACCATTAATAATTAATAGATTAGAATAATTTACTGAAGAGAAATAGGATAGGAGAGAGAATAAGAGGGACAGGAGTGAGAAATGAGTTTTTTTATAATTTTTTAAAAAATAAATGTTGAATTACAACATTATCCCTACAATAAATTCACAAAAGCAAAAAAAATTATTGAATTTTTAAAAATTTTTTGGAGTTAGTTGCTAATGCACTCACACACACACACAAAAAAAAAAGAGTGCAAGGACCAAACTATAAAATAGGGAAAATTTTTAATGTATGATAAAAAAATTAAAGATATCTAACTTTTATTATTTAAAATGTCTAAAATTCAGTTTAATAAAAAAAAATTAGTCTTCTTTTTTACAAGTTTGTGGTGAAAATTTTGAAATTTGCATCATAGGAGTAAGATGAGATAGATCAAAATTATTGACTTCTTTTTTGTTTATAGAATCAATAATTTTTTTTAGTAGTCGCATACTTTAATTACAATATAAAAATTAATTTATTTAGCAATTTTTAAATATTGTAAATCCTTAGTTAACAAAAAATAATAAATAAAATTATTTGCAAAACAAATTAAAAGCAATATGAATTAGAATAATTGTCTAAGAACATCTCCAACATGGGATTTCTGTGAATTGCTTAAAATCAAGCAATGTTATTTAATTTTTTTTCATTGGAACATATGAAAAAAAATCAAGCAGTGTTGCTTGAGTCAATTTCTTAAATAAACAATGTTTAAACAATCTAATTTTCGTCCTTCTATTTTTCGAAATTTATAATTACAGTCCCCCAATGTGAAGAAGACAAGAGTATATCGTAAAAGACATTGTTATTATTTTTTGTCTTCGCATTGGAATGCATTGCCATTGGTGCTAGGACTAATAGGAAATTGCGTAATGAGAAATAAATGATAGGATGATAGAGACTATGTCGACCCATGGCAACATTTTATTTTTATTTTTTGAAGGAGACCCATGACAACATTAAAACGACTTAGATAAACACAATAGATATCACTCATATTTTGGAGCCAAATTTATCAAAATAATAAAATAAAATAAAAAAATTTAAAAAAGACCCCAAGATAAAGATTTCAAATAGCCATAATTTCTAGCTAATTTCAAGAGAGAGAGAGAGAGAGAAAAAAAACTTTTTGCAAAGAAATATTATTAATCCTTGTCAAGAACAAACAATGGACTTAGCGCACTAGCGCAAAAGCCTACATCATTAGGACACGCTCTTTCTGGGAGAGGATGGGAAGTAGTACGTCCAGTTCACCATGTCCTACCACTGTAAGGCCTAATCATACATACTCAAAAGAAGAATTTGATCCTGGCTCGGAAAGAACACTAGCTATATGCTAAACACTTGCAATTCGAATGTTGTTTATGGGGAGCTGGCCAGTTGAAACCAAAGTGTTGAACGTGTGTGTAATGCCTGGGAACCTGCCGAACAATTTGGGCCAAATCCTGAAGAAAGTTAAAAAGTGTTGTTTGATGAGCCTGGGTACTTTGTTAGGTAAATGTTGACCAAGCCAATGATGCTTCATTGGTCTTTTCAGATGATCAGCCATATTGGGACTTAGACATGGCCCAGACTCCCATGGGGGATAGCAGTGGTGATGTTAGTTATATTATTAATTTTTATTTAATTTAAAACCTCTAATGGGATTTTACCTTTTACTCAAATGTTTTTTATAATCTTGAATTTTAGCACATATTTCAAAAATAATTTCTTAACAATATTTTAGAAATTCATTTATAGGTAAAAAAACATTTGGTCCTGCTAAATTTTCAAAGTTTGGTTTTAATACCGCTAAAAAAAATTATTTTTTTTGTCTCTAATTTTGATCCTTGAAGTAACATTTAATAGTGATTATAAAACACTATCTAAATTACTTTGAAAGATAAGGATCTAACATACTTGAGCCCAACTTCAAGCTTCCTAGCCAACCTGGTTTCATCCCTTCATCAACTCCTAGCATCACCAGACTCTTCTTATCAATGAAGGAGAAACTAGAATAAAATAAAAACAACTATGAATAATGGTGCACTTTGAAGCCCATTCATATCACCAACATAGGTCCAAAAGTACGGATCAATTTGGATGTGTCTTCTGCATTTGAAGGCAGAGCAAAAGATCAAAAGAAAACAAATAAGGAGGGGCCTCTATCGTTGTTGTTGGTAATAAGTAGAATGAGGTAAATGAAAATGATATTATTATTACACACAAACAATTGAAGGAGTTTAAAAAATTGGATGATAATGCCATAGTTGATCTACGACTCAAGTTGTTTATCCAAAAGTGGTTAGAGATTGGAATTTTGGTGTTCATCTACCTAGAATCATCTAACACTTGGTTCCCAAGAAGAAAAAGAAATGATTTACAACCTACAAATTTTAAGTATAGGCCATTGGACCTGCTAAAGATGGATTATTTCCCAATGTCCAAGAGCATATGTTTGTTGCCAACACCAAAGACGCTGTGGATTTGAAGTTTCAACTATTTATCCTTCCATCTTGACATATTAAGTCGTCCACTTCAGTGCCAATTCAACTTCATAGGGTGTGCCAAGGTTTCCCATTATTGATTTAAACCAAAAGAGTAAGATTCTTGAAAAATCATCATCTCTTTCACATCCATCCAAGGTTGAACTTTAGAAGTTTGAAAAGATGATTTAATAGTGATAGAAGTGCATATGTCCACAAAGAGCAAGAAATAGACCGTGAATATAGTTTTGGCAACAACATATGTGAGACTGTGAATGTGGAGCCTTTAGTAATGGAATTTCTAAAGAAGAGAAAAAGGTTGTGCCAACCTTAGAAGGAGAAAAGTGTACACTATGTCCAATGCACATGTATTACTTCAATGGTTTAGTGGTTGTGTTTGTTCGATTAGATCCACGTCCATTCATTTGTATTGAGAGATAAATTCTCTATACTAATATTGGCGCATTAATTGATACTAGTCAACTTGAGTACCCTTGGAGGAAAAGATCTTCAAAAGATAATGTCTCCTCGCAAAGAAAGATTGAATTCCCTCCAACCATGTTTTGGTTGAAAGCTCCACCTCTAGCTCCTAAAGCACCTCCTTCACCAACTCTACCTCCACCAACCACTTCTAGTTCACAAGCATTTGAAGGTGCCCAACCTTCAACTTCAGCAAAACCCATCTTTGAGCAACTACAAAGTGGTGCTATGATTGATCTTGCAATGAAAGCCTAATTTAATGCAAAGTTGGATGCTTAACTTGCACCTTTGATGGTTTGGCTTCAACAAATGGCTCACAATTTTTTGCCACCACTACAACAACCTCAACATCCTCCTCTTCAACTTTGAGTTACTATGATGGTATATTCAACCTCTTTGTCTTATGACAAAAGGAGGAGTAATATGGAAAATTTTGAATAGTTGTTTTGAAACATTTTTGGCATATGAATGACATTACATTTTCAGTGCACATATGTTTTGTTTAGCTTTTGTTTAACTCTAATACATATGCTCTTATGATTATATATCTAATATAATCATATTTTTCTATGATACATAATGTTGATAATCATGGTAAATGTTTGATATGATATATTGTCGGACTCGCAAAATTTAAGATATATCAACATAATCTATTTTACTCTGACAATTATGCTCAAAATTTAACAAGGTTTAAGACCTTAAAAAAATTAACCAGGTTTTTCATCATAAAGAAAAATGAGAAATTGTTAGAACTAAAGATGTTTGAAGCGTTTAACCACCCCCCCACCCCCAAACAGTTTTGATAATAACAAAGGTTATTATGTTTTGATATCTAACGAAGTTATTAAGCATACAAATATGTTTACGTGTCCAAAGCAAAAAAGTATAAATTCCTATCTTTGACAAGTTAAAAGGCTTTAATAAAAGCAGTGTCCAACATGCCTTTAAGAAAAAACGTCCAGATTCTTTAGAAAACCAAGCCTCCAACACATGTTTTCTACAAGTCGTCCAACACACGCATAACATATAATCTCTAAGTTCTATGAGCTCATTTTTATATTCGTTATGTTTTCCTCGTATAGTTTAAAGGCTTAACTACATAATTGGTCTTTTAATTATAATTAAAATTTCAATCGTGTCCCTCAATTATTAAAAAGTTCAAATCAGGTCCTCGAATTGTTTAAAAATACTTAAATTGGCTACCTTAATTATTAAAAATTAATGTTCAATCATGTCTTCCAATTATTTTAAAATACTACAATTGTATCATTGTCTGTCAACTTCATTAGTTTGGTTGACGAAAATAGACGTTTTTACATCGGTTTTCAATACAATTAACATCGATTTTCAATACAATTGACAATAAAATTTTACATGGGTTTCCAATGCAATCAATGTAAAAACATATCCCTTGTTAAGATTTGCAGCCAATGTAAATAGGAATTTTTTCATTTGTCACCAATCCAATTGATGTAAAAAGGTCTATTTACATAACTTTTGTTGATCAAACTAACGAAGTTAACAAAAATGGTATGATTGTAGTGTTTTTAAAAAATTGGAAGACTTGATTGAGCTATTTAGAGTGAGTTTGTTTGGGCTAAAAAAAGTGCTTTTAAAAGAAAGGATTTATTTATAAGTGATTCTTATAAAAGCATAAACTATTTTGTGTTTGGTTGCACTTATAAAAAGTGCTTTTTTTAATTAAAAGTGATTTTTATCTTATTTGGGTATGACAATTGTATAAGCACTTTTTTATTACAAAATTACACAAAAGACCTTATAAGCATTCATAAAACCACATATTTGTTTAATAATAACACTTGTTATAAATGTTGTAAAAAATGCACTGCACCATATATGTCCATTTTTTGATTAAGCTAACAACTACATATACCTAAAAAATAAAAGGAAATCTGTATATATATTTTTTAAAGTTAACAACCATGTTATTAAAGTTTTACTAATTGATATTTGTGGATAGAAAGCGCTAGCAAGATGGAAAATCGTGGCACAATGAAGAAGTTGATTCAAATGAACAAGTTAACACACAAACATATGTTAATCCAAATGAACAAGTTAAATTTTAAACTTATCCCATGTGTTATAGGGTACAATCAACATAATTCAATTTTGGGTTGGGTATTTACTACTTTAGTACTTTATTGTGGGCAAACACAACTAACAACAAAAAAGGCAAAATATGTATCAACCCCTACACTACACCATTTATATATATTCTTGTTTAATTTTTCTAGACTAAACTTTTATCAACTTAAGTATATTTAACAAGCACATCCACTTGACTGAGGTTGAGACTGAGCACTATCAGTTATAGACTTTAAGTTTACATCAACCATGTCTTCTTGTTTTGCAGAAAATAGTGTTTCCATTACAGGCAAGGTTGTAACAATTTTTTGAAATAAGGCTTGCACAAATGTCTAATAACAAAATACATGGTAAGTTAAAAGCAAATAAATTTTTTAGAACCACATAAGGATCAGAAGTTATTTTCATGAAAGGGAGAGAAAGACCACATGAAAGGTTGAAACAAAATTGACAAATGCAAGAAATTTAATGGTAACTAGGTTAAAGAACACTAGTAGCTTTACAATGATTACTACGATAACATGAAGTAGATCGTGTCAATATTCAAAGAAAGTAGTAGATCATATCAATATTTAGAGTAAGTCCAAATACATGTGTAGAATCCAAGCACAACTCCATAACTATATAGCAAGAACATATCATGCCTATGAAATAGCTTAAAAATAAAATTAAACCATGCTACTAAAGGCTAAAAAATTGAAATCTCTTTCATACATCCAAAACTAGATAAAGGCTATCACTAATGGTAGAGACTCATCTTCTATGACAAGTTTAACCAACAAGCAGTATATCTCTAAGACTTTTAAGGTTTAACTAGTAAGCAACATATTGATTCCTTGGTGTGCTCTCCAAGATAAGCCAACTTAACACAACTGCTTTAAATAACTTATGATATTTGGAAATTACCTTAGCTCCTTAACTAAATTAGTAGGTAACTCATCATGAATATGAAGTTGAGACTTCTAATGGAAGAATAATCACAAAGGAAAAAGAAAAACAAGAAGTATTGGCATGTTTGAGGCATGTTTTTGTTTTTCTCTAAATGCTATTAGCCATATATATGAATTTGGTTTCACTCATAAACTAAATTAACGCACCATATCATACCAAGCATTATAACATATTTAGTGAAATTAGGCATTAGGAAAAACAAAGTAAGGAAATTTATAAAATGTTGAAATGTATAGCTTTTATCCACGTTGCCACCAACCAAAATCATCATCCAATAAGTCATTATCAAAACAAAGGCTGCACAATTAAAGTTACTATTTAACTGTAATATCTTGAAATTTTTTAAACAAATGATTAAGCCTGAATTAAGCACGTGTTAAGCTTAGGATTAAGCTTATAATGGAGGATATATAATTAGGCTTTGGAATCCCTTGAAAGGAGGCTTAAACGCTTGAGAAAGAGTGGAACTAGGCTGTTCTGGCCTGCGGCGCGACCCGCGTGAAGTGCGGAGCGACCCGCGCCAGATGTATATATATGCCAATGCTGTCTGGCATCCCGCGCGAGTAGCGTGAAGTACGGTGCGGGTAGCGTGGGAAGTGGCTCAGAAATGACATTTTCTTTCTGCCAGCCCACGCCAGTAGCGTGGGAGTCCACGCTGGTAGCGCCACAGATGCTGGAGGTTGGCGCGACTAGCGCCATAATGGCGCGGGTAGCGCCGTAAGTGCTCTAGAAAGCCTGTTTTTCATTGGAACTTGGCGCGGGTAGCGCCATATATGGCGCGACTAGCGTGGGAACGTCGGCAGAACCAGAATTTAAAGGCCATTTTACGAGATTTTGGCCCAAAAAGCATGGTTTCTTCTTCCCTCAGCCTCCAACCTCCATTGATGACTTGCCAAGCTTCCTAGGACCTCAGACACTAGCCTAAACACTTACCCACGACATATA
>PYAF01000873.1:612115-624714 GCA_007407185.1 Glycine tomentella
TCCCCTCGGAGTGGAGGGAGGTCTCACTGGAGTGGGTGGGACTGGTTTCACTGGAGTGGGTGAAACTATATTGATTTCTGGTACCTTTGATTAGGCCTCTGAGATCTCAGTCATGCATCATATAAAAAGATGAGCATGCATTATAAACATTACATGATGAATATACTGTATGAATTAATTCATGTGTCGTGTATCTGAGTTGATTTAATCTGTGGGTGTATCCCCTGTGACTGTTATTTTTATGACCATCCGTATATCTATTTTGTTATATTTTATTCAAACTATGATTGTCATAAACTCACCCGAGTTGTGTCTGTGGTTGACACCTATGATGACCCCAAATCAATTGGGCGAGCAGATAAACAGGAAAGCATGAGCTGTAGTTGAAGATTGTTGAAGAAGTTTGATGAGAAGCTGTATGTTATGATTTATAATTTTCTGTGGCATGTAATTGTGATAAGTTGTCTGTATTATTTTGGATGACTGTATCTGGACTATATATATTATTATAATTGAACCGTGGTGAGGAAGAACTGTGTACGTCACAATCGAATCATTTGCAAGCAAAGCGAAAAGAATTTTCGTGAAAAAATTATAACTAAAAACGTTATAATACGGAAAGGATACGAATTTTCACATAAAAACAATCAAGCACGGGTGAGTAAAGAGAGGCGTTACAATTGGATACTCATAGTGGCCATATCGGGTCCTAAAGGCAATCTTCGAAATATCCTCAATCTTCACTCGAATCTAATCGTAACCTGACCTAAGGTCTATCTTGCTAAACACACAAGCTCCTACCAGTTGGTCCATAAGGTCGTCTATTCTAGGCAAAGGGTACTTATTCTTAATCGTCACCTTATTCAACTTGAAGGTAGTGTACACACAATCTCACGGTCCCATCTTTCTTCTTCACTAACAATACTGGTGCTCCCCCTGGAGACACACTGGGTCTCACAAAATGCTTATCCAACAACTCTTCTAACTATTTTTTAAGCTCGGCTAACTTTATAGGAGACATCCTATAAGGGCTATGGATATGGGTCCGGTGCCAGGTACCAAATCTATAGAAAACTCTATCTCTCTCTCAGGTGGTAAATTGGATATATCCTCAGGAAACACTTCTTGAAACTTTCTAACAACATGGAGATCACCTATAGAAACCTAGGTCTCTACTTCTAGGTTAGACAAGATCATGTACGCTGAGCATTTTCTTTTAAAGATGTCACAATTTGATTGGCAGAGATAACATTTCATCCTTACTTGCTTCAGAATCACCAAACACCACAGTTTTATCAAAACAGTTTAACAAAACATGGTTGGAAGATAACCAGTCCATACCCAAAATAACATCACTTTGGCTAAGAGGCAAACAAATCATATCAATAAAGAACTTTCTACCAAAAATCTCTACAGGACAAACACACACCAGAAGTTAAAAATGAACCGCTAGTCGGGGTCTCTACCACAAGATCATCATTTAAAGAAGACACATACATAAGTTTCTCCTCTATTCTGATTCCCCATAGCCTGGGCTAAGGCTTGGAGAGTATCAACTGTTACGCACCACTCCCTACACACCCCAGGAAATGCGAACATGGAAGGAATACACACAAGAAAAGGAATAAGACAATTGTATACATATCTCAAGTCTCTACTTAATTACTCTTGAAAGTTGATGCCTCGAGAAATCACTTCTCTACAATAGTTCTCTCTTGAGACATTAACAAGGAGTGTGACAACGTACACACTTCCCTTTACTCCATAGGCCTTCTCATCAGTTGCAGGGTTTGGGAAAGGGACTAAGCCATCTCCTTGAAGACGATTACTTCAATTGTCTGGAGAAAAGATAAAGAGTATAAGGAATAGGACAAGTTGCCCTAAGGTAAGTTACTTCTTGCTTGACCATTAATTCTTTGCATATGGGCAAATTTCTTTACTCTTTGTATTCCTAACTGCTTGTCATAGTGTCCCATTACACTTCACGAATTATCCAAATGGCCAGTCTCATAACTCGTGACAAGGCATTGAAACTCATGGTATAACAGACATCAGGAATACAAACATGTTATGATAACACTAATAAATCTCCATAACCCATGCAAAACAACAATGTGTGCAAGTCTTAAACACAAACAACCCAAGCAACTACAAAATAGTCAAATACTTAAACATCAAACATTTAACAAGCAAACACAAAATGCACAGAGAAACACATCAGACTCACCACTCACCCGTCGAAAAGGTTCGACCTGCTCTGATACCACTAATGTAATGACCCGCCTCGTCGCTACAATATCACCACTTTATACATATAATTTTCAATTTTTAATGAAAACTCTATTAATTTGATTATGAAAACGAGAGTAAATTTTTTGCGATAATACACTAACCAGACATTGTACAAATACCTAAATAAATAAATATACATACATACATATATATATATAAATTGAACCGTTATATGTCATTCACATGTCAGAACTTAGTTTAGTTTTTACATATATATATAAGTTTGGCATTACATATCCGATCAAAGAGAACCAAGAACCAACTCAGAAAGAGTTGATAACAAAACACAACTCTTTCCCAAAATAAATTCCAACGTTATCACGTCGGTTTGGCGGCTCCAACAAAAGAATTTCTCTCCAATATGACCTATTGCTGCTCATCTGCTCCCACGAATGAAGGTTTGTGATCATCAAAGGTACCAACCACATAGTACAAAATTGCAAGGGTGAATTCATCATACAAGGTCTACAGGCACCATATAACAAGGACTATCAAGAAAACAATAATGATAACCACAATCATTCTCAATAATCAATCATTTCAACACACACTCAACAAACTAGTCATCAACTTTTTCCACAATTCAAATCAATCATGCTTAGAATGATGCATACACCTGACTCAACTCTTAGAATGCAATGTGGTATCATTCCTCAGGAAATAGCCTAAGCGTGCCCTCATGACACTCTCACTTAAGAAAATGATGTAGTAGCTCGTCGAGGTCACCCTGTCCTGCATAGGTCGTTCTCCCCCCTCATGGTGATTAGCTATAGTCTAAAGGGAGTTCCAAACAAAGTGATATGCCCCCAAGTACCCCCGGTACTTATTGCCACCATTTTATTTCCATGCAATTAATAAGTATGAAACATAGGCACCATTAATGCACTGATCGTGGATAGAGACCAAAATTTTAAGTAATCCCTTTTCCTTTCTAGGGATGCTTAAAATTCATAAACTCTTCCTCGCATGGATATCCAATAAGTCATGCATCCCCCAATGTACATACACAACATAGAAACATGAGCACCATCAATGCACTGACCATGGATAGAGACCAGAATATTAAGCAATCCCTTTTCCTGTCTAGGGATGCTTAAAATTCGTAAACTCTTCCCCGCAGGGATATCCAATCATGCGCCCCCATGTGTATAAATTTTTAAAAACAGGTGGCAGTAGCTGTTTGGGTGTGGACAATTTCGGACAGCTTGGGTTCAAATAAATTATGGGCACGATTCACTACTAAGTTTGGTCCCATATTTAGGAAAAAATACAGGACATCCTAAGCTTTAAAATGAGTGGTCAAACCCCTCATTTGGTTAAGTACAAAGGGATATATAAAATTCTAAAAATAGTACAAAATTCAACTCAAAGCCATTCGAGTTTCAACACCAATACTTACCAAAATATTTGGCTGGAATGCTTTAAGAATTCTGAGAAGTAAAGTTTCTATCTTCTAATAGAATATTTTGGATGAAGAAATGATAGGTAAATTTGGTGAAAGGGTTGAGTTTGAGTGAGAAGAAGAGAAGAGAAAATGAAAACAAAAATGAAGAGAGAGAAAAAAAAGCAAGTGCCCGTGAGTTTTGAGGGGGAGAGTAAGGTGCAAACATTTTAATCTAAGGTAGTATTTATAGAAATGAATCTAGTTAGGATAGAAAGAAATTAGTTAAAAGATAGCCTAGTTAGTTCCTAGTTTGGTTCCAATGGAACTAAGTCATTATGCCATGAAGATATTTTAATTCATGCATTAAATGCATGCTTACTACGCAAATTATCAAAGATTCATTCATTTAATGGCAAGGTGCACGTGGAATGCCTTTTGAAAATGCTTGGTTTTATTTGTTTTATGCATGGCTGCACCACTTACACACACACACGACTACTTCTCCATTTGCATATCATTTTGGTTGTTTACTTAAAAAAATCTCACGTACACAAGCACATGCTTCCTTTAAAGTTTGTCTCTTTTGGTTTATACCACTTGTAATTCATGTGCTTTTCAATTTATGTAATAGCTACCAAGGTGTCATTACCTATTAATTTTCCTATCCTACTTGTATCACATTACCATCACAAGTGTTTCTTATGTGATAATTTTCCTCATGATATCATCACATGGTCTGAAACTATAGCTCATGATAGATTTAGATACTCATGCGATCTTCCTTAATTTTTACTGTAAGGTTTATTTTCTTGCATTTATTATGTTGAGTATTAAAATTTAGAGACTTATTTTCTGGCTTACCTAATCATAAATTTTTGGTCAGTCTAAGTACTCCTAGTTTTCTTGTGATGTTTATCTATTACTAAGGGTAATTTGGTAATTTGTCATTCTAGGCGCATTCTTTTAATTTCTTCAAGTTTCCACAAAATATCTAAGGCAAAATATCTAAGGGTGTTTTGGTAATTTTAACTTCAAGGGTATTTTGGTAATTTGTCACTCAAGGGTATTATTGTAATTTTCACTTCAAAATATCTAGTATTATTGTAATTTTTATTCCAAGGGTAGAATGGTAATTCTGACATCAAGAGAAAGGGTAATATGATCATGTCCCTTCAAACATTTTTGTAATTTCTCTTTTTTATCTCTAATTAACATTTCACACAAACTTCACATAACCTAACATCCGCACCAAGTAGCTAAAAAAGGATAATTAACAAAACATTTCAACTAATCCAAATTAATAAAGTAATTAAATAATACAAGAAATACATCAACCATATTTTTTTCAGTTATCGAAATTTTAGGGTTTTACAGGGTCAACCTACTGCTAGGGTTGACCTTACTGATGCTAAAATTGTTGAGGCCTCCCCCAACGTACCTTCCTCTATTTTGGCTAAGAGGAAGCGAGACAACTGTGCTGGAGTATCCGGTCGGAAGAAGTCAAGGGCTCCACTCAGCCTTCGCATTATGAATTAGGTTATCGGTTTGATGAATATAGGAGGAGCTAGAAGAATATCAAGTCAAAGATGAAGCTTGTTGAAGGAAGATTTTAGCTTTTCACATGCCAAGGCATTTGTAATGGGTTAAGTGTATGAGAGGCTAATCTTATGATCCTTGCATTGCATGAACATGAACATTAACATGCATACATAAATTTAATAAAGCATTAAAGTTGTTCATGTTTTAAAAAGAAGTTAATTTCTCATGGTTAAGTTTTTGGAAAAACAAAATATCACTTCTTTAATCGATTACACAAGGATATAATCGAATACCATCTTCTGTTTGATTCTGGAAAAGCCATGTAGAACACTTTAATCGATTACTAGCTACTTGTAATCGATTACATAGCATAAAATGTAAATCACGATTGTCTGTCTTAATCAATTACCATTATACTGTAATCGATTATACAAGTTCATTTTTAAATATGCATGATTACCTTAATCGATTACCACAATCAGTAATCGATTACCTAGGCTTATTCTGAAATTGTACATGTCTGCCTTAATTGATTACCACAATAAATAATCGATTACATAAGCTTATTTCAAAACTAAACTTGTCTGTTTTAATCGATTACAACTCATGTTAATCGATTACATTGTTCATTGTATTTTTCCAGATTGAGATATGAATATTTTAATCGATTATCTGAAAGATTAATCGATTACATATGACAATTTAATATATTATAATGGTGATTTAATCGATTACATTCTATTACAAAAGTTGGTTATAAATAGAATGTGAGTTTGTCTGAAAGATACAACTCTTGACTTCGAAATTTCAAAGCATTCACAAGCCTTCTTAAAGTTAGAAAGGATTTTCTAAGCTAGATAGTTCTTGTCCACCGTTTAAATCTTCATGGTGTATTGAAAGAATTCTTGGACAAAGTTTTCAAAGAAGTTTTTGGAGAAAAAGGTCTGAAAATGATTTCTGCATTTCAACTCTGATTGGTAAATCATATTCATTCATATTCATTGGATCATCAGGTTGTCTCTCTCTATTAACTTTTGTTGTAAATTCGTTTTTAATTCTTGGCTGTTTGTAACTTTTGTAAAGGGTTCTTTAAGCTTTTTTCTAGAGTGGGTTTCTCTATAGGAAAGAGTAGAGAAGGGTTCTCTATGTCTTGAACATTAGGAATCTAATAGGTTTTAGATTTCTGTTCTTTATCTAGGTTTGATAAAGAGTGATTGTTGTAAAGCTTGTAAGAATTGAAATTTGATAATAGTGGAACTCTAATCTAGTGTTGATTAGAAGAACTGGATGTAGCTTCTCTTGAGAAGTGAACCAGTATATATTCTTGTGTTGCTTTCTATTCCTTAATCTCTTATTGCTACCTTGATCTGTGGTTCTTGGTGATATCTACATTACCAAACTAGTTATGTTTTAAGCAATTGTTTTCTTGGGCTGAGTGGTTTTATTGATTTGAAGCATTTTTGTTTCAATTGTGATTAAGATCCTAAAACTCTAATTTTCTAAAGTTTTTTTTAAAAGGCAAAGTTTAAACCAATTCACCCCCCTCTTGGTTATTGTGTGTATTCCTATTGTTTTCAATTGGTATCAAGAGCAGGTTCTTGAGTGTTATACAAGATCACTATCTTTTTTTTAATAAAAAAAGAGAAAATGAATACCACACAAATTACCTTCAAGGAGAGTGCCTCCCTCAATCATCCTCCGATGTTTAAAGGAGAACATTTCAGTTTTTGAAAAAATAGAATGAAAATCTTCATTCAATCAAATGACCCAGGTGCTAGGAATGCAATAGAAAAATGTTCTTTGATTCCTATAAAAACTGTTGGTAATGATATGATTCCCAAAGAATGGGATGAAATGACAGATGCTGAAAAGAGAGTTGTGCAGTATGATTTCAAAGCTAAGAACATGATTACTACTGCACTTTCTTCTAATGAATTTTTTAGAACCGTTAGGTACAAAAGTGCAAAGGAGATATAAGAGATGTTGGAAGTAACTCATGAAGGTACAAATGAAGTAAGAAGATCAAGGAAGCATGCCTTGATCTATGAGTATGAAATGTTCAAGATGAACACTACAGAAAACATATCTCAGCTCCAAACAAGATTCACTCACATTGTAAATCATCTTCTTGGTCTTGGGAAGATTTTCGATACTTAAGAGTTGAACATCAAAATATTGAAGTGCCTCATAAGACCATGGCAACCAAAGGTGATAGCAATCAAAGAATCAAAAGTTCTATCCAAGATGTCTATGGCTGCACTTTTTGGTAAGCTTCTTGAGTGTGAACTTGAAATGTCACAACTAACACATGCAAAAGATGCAGACAATAAACAAAAAGGCATAGCCTTGAAAGCTGCATCCTCTAAGGTGGACAATGATGAAGATTGGAGTAAAGAAGATGATGATGACAACATGAATCTAATTGTCAAAAAGTTCAGCATGTTCATGAGAAGAAACAAGAACATAAAGTTCACAATGTTCAACAACAACAACAACAAAAAGAGTGACAACAACAACAACACAAATTTCACTTGCTTTGAATGTGGTAAGTCTGGCCATATTAAATCTGAATGTTCTATCTTTTTGAAAAAGCAATTAAGTGAAAAGAAGACAAAGAAAGAAGGAAAGCCTAAGAGAGCCTATATAGCATGGAAAGACAATGAGTCAACAACTTCTAAATCATCAAGTGAGAATGAAGAAGCAAATGTATGTTTCACCTCCACAATAAGTGAAGATGATGAATTATCAAGTGTTGAAACAGAGGTAAATTCTGAATTTGATCAAGTTGTTCCATGAAATGCATAAAGAGGCTCAAAAGATTGCAAAATCCAATAATAGGCTAAAAGGAAATCTTAGATGGCATGTCACAAAACTTGCAGAAATGCAAACTGAAATTTGTATCTTGAAAGAAGAAAATGAAAAACTTGTTTCAAGCTACAAAATGAATGGATGTGTATGTGCTTCTTCTTCATCAAATGTTGAAAAATACAAAGCTTTGCAAGAAGACTTTGATGAGTTCAAAAAGAGTCAAGGTGAAAAACATATGATAGTACTTTCAGAAAATAGTTACTTGATTAATCTTTTGAAAAGGCTTTATAAAGGAAAATGCAATTTAGCTGAAATGCTAAGTGTGCAAAAATATGCTGGAGATACTTCTAGATTGGGTTACAAACATGGATCAAAATCTTTTGTAAAAACCAAGTTTGTGCCTCCAAAACAGAAATATCAAAAAGTTGTTTCAAAAACAAAGTTTAATCACATGACTCATTTTGAAAGATCATTAAGAGCTGTAACTTGTAAATATTATATGAAGAGAGGTCACACATCTAATAGATCCTATGTAAGAGATTCTATGTGCCAAATTGAGATTGCATTTGGGTGCCAAAGAAGAAGAAAATAGCTAACCCTTATGGACCCAACCTCAATTGACTACTTTCCTTTGTAATTGATTTGAATTTTGCAGGTGTCTAAGAGCAATATCATCATTATGGTATCTTAACAGTTAATGCTCTAGACACATGACTAGTGACATATCAATGCTCACAAATTTGACTCTTAAAGATGGAGGATTTGTCACTTATGGAGACAACAACAAAGGAAAGATAGTTAGTGCAGGAAATATAGGAGACAACTTTAAGACCAAGATCAGAAATATTCTCTATGTGGAAGGTTTAAAGGACAATCTTCTAAGTATAAGCCAACTATGTGACAAAGGATTCAAAGTGTCATTCAATGAAAATTGTTGTATGATATGTGATGGTCAAACCGGTGAGGTGATTCATATAGGTAAAAGAAAAGGTAATATCTATTTACTCTCTATAGATCATGCATTCATTCGCAACACTAATTGCCTAATAAGTAAAGTTGATGAATCTTGGCTATGGCATAGAAGGGCAAGTCACATTAACATGCATCATATGAACAAGCTTATAAGAAAAGACTTAGCCATTGGCTTACCCAAACTAAAGTTTGAAAAGGACAAACTATGTGATGCTTGTCAAAAAAGGGGAAACAAACAAAGAATTTTTTTTAAAGTAAAAATGTTGTTTCTACTTCAAGACCCCTTGAATTACTTCACAGGGATTTTTTTGGTCCTTCTAGAACTATGAATTTGGGAGGTAATTTCTATGGGCTTGTTACTGTTGATGATTACTCTAGATTCACATGGACTTTGTTTTTAAGATCCAAGAGTGATGCTTTCAGAAAATTAGTCAAACTTGCTCAAAATGAAAAGGGAAGCACAATTATCTCAATAAGAAGTGATCATGGTGGGGAATTCCAAAATGAACATTTTGAAAAATTCTGTGAAGAAAATGGAATCAACCATAATTTTTCAGCTCCAAGAACACCCTAGCAAAATGGTGTTGTGGAGAGGAAAAATAGATTCCTTGAAGAAGGTGCAAGAACTTTTCTTAATGAGACAAATTTGCCTAAACATTTTTGGGCTGATGTTGTAAGTATAGTTTGCTACACTTTGAATAGATTACTAATAAGACCTATTTTGAAGAAAACTCCTTATGAACTATACAAAGGTAGAAAACCAAACATGCTCTGGATGGTTGTATTTATAGCGTGGAGTATGGGCCTTGGGTCGTTGCTTATTGATAATCTGTTGATAAGATAATAGTAGATAATAGCATGTAGTTATCTATATTCAAATAGGAGGTAATGTGTACCTTATTGATATATTGTTACTTGTTGAGATGATAAGGTGGTTACACCTATTTAAATATCTTGGCATAGCTGTTAGTGAGGAGATAATATTGTTGGTGTCTGTGCTCCTGTAGAAGGTTGACGTCTGTGCTCCTGTAGTGATGTTGGCATGGAACCTGGACATGTGTGTCCAGGTTGACACTTGGAGACTGAATAAGTACCTATTTAATGTAGCAGTGCTGATGTGAAGAGTGTCCACATGTTCGGTGACCTTTATGAGATAGCCACGTGTCATTTTACTATTTTGGAGTGTACAAATATATTGAGGAGGAAATCTATGTGGAGCAACCTCCTGGTTTTGCAGATTTCTAATATCCTAACCATGTTTTCAAACTGAAGAAAGCTCTTTATGGTTTAAAACAAGCTCCATGGTCTTGGTATGAGAGATTGAGCAAATTTCTGCTTGATCAATCTTTCATAAGAGGGTATGTTGATAAAACCCCTTTCATCAAAAGGCAAAGCAATGATATCTTACTGGTTCAAGTATATGTTGATGATATAATTTTTGGTTCAACTAATCAATCCTTGTGCAAAAAATTTTCTATCTCTATGCAGAATAAGTTTGAGATGTCTATGATGGGAGAATTAACATTCTTTCTTGGACTTCAAGTGAAGCAAATGAAGAATGAGATATTTCTAACTCAAACCAAATACTGCCTTGAAGTGATCAAGAAGTTTGAAATGGAGAAAAGTAAGGATGTTGCAACTCCAATGGCAACATCAATCTATCTTGATTTAGATGAAAAAGGGAAGAAGGTTGATGAGTCAAAATATAGAGGAATGATTGGATTCTTACTATATTTGACTGCAAGTAGACCTGATATCATGTTGAATGTGTGTTTGTGTGCAAGATATCAAGCAAATCCCAAAGAATCACACCTTACAGCAGTCAAAAGAATCATCAAATATCTCAAATCAACACCAAGAGTTGGTCTTTGGTATCCCAAAGGTGCATTACTCAACTTAATTGGATAATCTAATTCTGACTTTGTAGGGTGCAAATTGGCTAGAAAAAGTACTAATGGAACTTGCCACCTACTTGGCAGCTCACTAATCTTATGGCAATGCAAAAAAAAATCTTGTGTTGCTCTATCAACTGCTGAAGCTGAGTACATCTCTGCTGGAAGCTGCTATGCTCAAAGCCTTTAGTTGAAGCAACAACTGCAAGATTTTGGTGTAGAATTAAGAGAAATTCCCATTCTATGTGACAACACAAGTGCCATCAACATATCCAAGAATCCAATAATGCACTCAAGGATCAAGCACATTGAGATAAGGCATCATTTCCTCAGGGATCACATTCAAAAGGGTAACATCAAAATTGAGTTCATTGATACATATAATCAATTGGCTGATATATTCACTAAACCCTTGGCTAGAGATAGATTTTATACTCTTAGAAACATGTTAGGTATCCTTAATGAGTCTAACATTTGCTAGCATGCTTGTTATGTGCTTGTCTATATGAAATTGCATCTTATTTGACTAATCATCACATGTGCTTCAAAATTCGAAATATGCTGCATAATCACTATTCATATTGTAATGTGGACTGTAATAATCAATTACTCATCGAAATAATCGATTAATTGTTCATTAAAAGCCTTTTACAAACAAAGTTGTGATTATGTAATCGATTACCTCGTCGAATTAATCGATTACTTGCTATTTAAACTAAATCCTGCAAAAATTGAATTCTGGAGTAATCGATTACAATTTTGAAATAATCAATTACATATGAAGCAAAGTTTTTCATAAATCTAAACTTCTCTGGATTAATCGATTACAAAGTATGGTAATCAATTATTGTTTGTTGTTTTGGTTTGTACTCTTAGTGACTTAATCGATTACATATCGATTTAATCGATTACACCATTGAACATAACTTCTATCTGATTATGAATTGATCAATTACATAGTGTTTGTAATTGATTACTTATGGCGTTTCTGAAATCTCTGAAGATTTCTTAGAAATCTAAATTGCCAACTAATTCTCAATTCAAAATTCAAATTTATTCAGCAATTTAAACCTCTGGGTACTGGAAATAGATATTATATCCATTCAAAATTCAAAATTTTGAACCCTAGAAACCCTTATATATACAACTTTTCACAAAAGAGAAATTCACACCTGAATTTCTTCTCTTTACTTTGTGCTCATTTGAAATTTTTGAGCTTTCTTCTTCTCTCCTTCTAGCCCAAACTTGGACCATTCTTTTTTTCTAATCCTATACACCATGTCTACTTCTAAGAAAATCAAAACTAGAAAAAGAAAGATAGGAGAATCATCAAATCCTTCTGGGAACAAAATGCATTTCTGGTTCCTTGAAGAAAAGGATAGTGTAACACCCCGTAGGCCTCCGACGTGTTATCATTAATAATATCAGATTAGCGTATAAAATATCAAGTAATCAGCTCAGCGGAAACATAGGATCGTTTTCTTGATACATTATGTATGGAAACACATAACAAAACCGTAAAATCACGCCCCTGCTGATCCAGTTTATCAAAAACACATGATAAGACAGATAACAAAGCTTTAGGCAGAGTAACAACAATATAAACATACACATGTACTCAGGGGAAAGTCTCATATACATACTATCAAAGTTCTGTACAAAATATATACATCTCAGGTTCACACCACACACGGTGCTACAAAAGAATATCA
>PYAF01000873.1:624814-635044 GCA_007407185.1 Glycine tomentella
AATTGGGATTTCCACAACTGTTGATGAAGGATTTTAGCATTTCAATCGGTTTAAACAAGGTTTAAGGTCACGGGGAAGTGTTTAGGCTGAGAAATCAAGTCCTAAGAAGCTTAAGGACTTCAACAATGGAGGTTGGGCTAAGGGGAGGAAGAAGAAATGGAATTTTCTTCCATTTCTCGCGCTTTGGCCTTTAAATTCTAATTCTGCCGACGTTCCCACGCTAGTCGCGCCGCATTTCACGCTACCCACTTGGGATGGCAGACAGAAAATGCCATTTCTAAGCCACTTCCCACGCTACTCGCGCCGCACTTCACGCTACCCACTTGGGATGGCAGACAGAAAATGTCATTTCTAGGCCACTTCCCACGCTACTCGCGTGGACTCCCACGCTACCCACTTGGGAGGCTAGACAGCATTGGCATTTTTGCACATCTGGCGCGGGTCGCGCCACACTTCACGTGGGTCGCGCCGCAGGCCAGAATAGCTTATTTCCACTCTTTCTCAAGCATTTAAGCCTCCTTTCAAGGGATTCCAAGGCCTAATAATATCTCCTCATTTATAAGCTTCATCCTAAGCTTATCACGTGCTTAATCCAGGCTTAAACATATGTTTAAAAAAATTCAAGATATTACATTACACCCCCCTTTTAAGAATTTTGTCCGCAAAATTCAGAAACATACCTGTTAGCCAACTCGGGGTACCTCTGCAGCAGTTCCTGCTCACTCTCCCAAGTTGCTTCTTCAGGCGTTCTACCTTCCCACTGTACCTTGACTATGGGAATGGTCTTGCTGCGGATCTGCTTCTCCATTCTGTCCAGAATTCTCAAGGGCCGTGTAGGACTTGTCAGATTTTCTCTAATCTGAACTGTGTCAGGCTCAACCACGTGTGAGGGGTCTGCCACATATTTCCTTAACTGAGACACGTGGAATACATCATGAAGCCCTGACAACTGGGGAGGCAGAGCTAGCCGATATGCTACTGGTCCTATCCTCTCAAGGATCTGATATGGACCAATGAACCTAGGACTCAGCTTCCTCACACCCAAGGCTCGTCCTACGCCCGTCACCAGAGATAACCTCAGAAACACATGATCACCCTCCTCAAACTGCAAGGGTCGATGTTTCTGATCATAATAGCTCCTCTATCGACTCTGAGCCCTCATCAGCTTGTCTCTGATCATCTTGATCTGCTCAGATGTCTCTTGAACCATCTCAGGTCCAAGGAGTTGCTTCTGTCCTACCTCTGACCAACAAATGGGAGTCTTGCACCGTCGGCCATACAAAGCCTCATAGGGTGCCATACCCAAACTGGTATGAAAACTGTTGTTATAGAAAAGTGGCTAGTTCAGAGCGATGAATAGATGAAGGATTAGCTTTCAATTTTTGATTTAGATGACTTTGAATCTTGGCTCTGTATATGCCTGTGTGACTTGTGTAAAGTCACTTGTTGATGGTTCTTTGATAAGCTAGAGCCTTGATTGTGTTGTGCTGAGCCTAAGTGGCTAGTTGAACGAGACTTTGAGTGGAACTCAGTCCGTTCTAGTGATAATTGAGGTTAAGGCTGAGGAAACTGTGCCTTGTGTGATTGAGTATTGAGTCCAGATGACTCAGAGGCTTGGCATTCAGCCTTGAGGGACCTTGAATGGTCTGTGGACAGCCTTGTGTGGGGCTAAATATGATTGAACCCTAGGATAGGGGAATTCTAATGTAATATGTTCTGTGAATTATATGCCTGAGGGCTTATTTTGATATGAAATTGCATGTGCCTTGATTAGGCTTTGATTCTGAGATTATTGGTGGCGGGAGCCACAGACCTGGAAAGGAACGGCAGAGTGATCCCTTACCAGGTAAGTTCAGTGTTTCTGGGGGATGAATTCCCGCTTTGGTTGCACACCACACTCCTGGGGAGTGTTGGTCATGATTCATGATGCATGCATTGGCTATGGCATTGTTTGTATTGATTTTATATGCCTCTGCATTGGATATATGTATGTGACTGGGATAGCTGTTGTGATTGAGATATCTGTTGGCCAATAGATGAATACCGGCATTGAGGAGCTCTGCCGTGTATTCAAGGCGTTGAGGAGCTCCGCCAGGCATTGAGGAGCTCTGCCACCTGTCATTTGTTGAGATTATGATTATGATTATGATTCTATTATGATGTGGGCCAAAGGGTCAGGCCAGTGGGCCATATGTGCTATGTTACCTGTATGCGTGTCGTGGATCTATGAGCCAGGGTGGGAATGATTTCCCAAGGACTCTGAGCTTACTGAGGTATGTTATCTCACCCCGTGTGGGGTTTTCTATGATTTGAGGTGATCATTCTAGAAGAGAAGATCAGTCTCAGGGAAAGAGGCCCAGCAGAGACTAGGCTGCTTGACTGAGGAGCGGCATGGAGAGCTTGAAGGCTCTATTTTGATTTTGTTTTTGTTTTGATGTATAGTTCTGTATACCCTCGAGGAGGGCTGATATTCTTTTGTATTTCCACAGAGTGGTGTGGAAACTGATGTATATATGTACAGAACTATCTGAGTTTATGATATGAGACTTTCCCTGAGTATATATTTGTTGTACATGTGACTATCTGCCTAAGTCTTGTAGTTATCTGTCTTTATGATGTATGATATGAAAAACTGGATCAGCAGGGGCGTGATAGATGTATGTTATGTGTGTGAGATGCTTTATATTTGTGATTCCATACATAATGTATCAAGAAAAGCGATTTTGTGCTTCCGCTAAGTTTTATAAACTATGTTTTATGCGCTAATCTGATATTATTAATGATAACACGTCGGAGGCCTACGGGGTGTTACACTTTCTACCCTGAGCTGGTAAAGGTGTTCTACACCTGTATGAAGGCTAGCATGGATGGGGTAATTTGCTCTCAGGTGAAGAGTGTTCCCATGGTTATTGATGAAGAGGTGTGGGCTGCTGTTGCTGGTATTTCTCCTGAAGGTGTAAGGAGATTTGAAGGGGAGATTGGTTGGTACAATAGGATTAACACCTATAGAGGGATGCTTCGAGACCCTCAAGTTAGGATGAAGCTGAGGCTTGGAACTGGGAATATGACAAGTGAAGACAGGCTTCTTCATTATATCATAACATATATTCTTATTCCTAGGTCCACAAACCATGCCCAAGCTACTGATGATGACCTACAACTTGTGTATGGCATCAAAACTTCTACCCAAATCAACTGGGTGCTTGCGTTTGTTGAGACTATGCTGTGTTGATCTCTAGGTTTATTGATCATTTTAAAATTGGTCTCAAATGAGATTGTTGACAACACAACTGATATTGTCAGCCTCATCAAAACCAAGCATCTGCAAAAGCTTGGATTGGTAAAGACACCACAAGGTTGGCAGATGGTTGGTCATCTGCCTCAAGCTGGAGGTGCTGAAGGAGAAGCTGCTGAAGAAGAAGAAGAGGAAGCTGAAGCTGAAGAAGGCCCTGCTTAACTGCAATACATCCCTTTTGAAACTCTTATGATTCAGAAGATAGATGCTTTGTTATCTTTACATCATGAGCATAGGGCTGAGACATATTCATCCTTGGAAGAAATGAAATCTAGGCTTGAAAATATAGAAGCTAGGATTGTTCTTGATGAGTTTGATAAACTCATTTAGTTTTCTTATGTTTGTCCTCTTGCTCATGTTATGTTTTCATTCTGTTTCTATTTGAGTATTAATGTTTTCTTGATTAATGTATTGCACTTTCTCTTTCAATGAATAATATTTTAGCTTCTATTTGGCATTCATCTTGCTTATGATATGTATATTGCTACTTTTTGTCTTTGATAAGCCAAATAGGGGGAGAAATAATTTGATAAACAGGGGGAGAAATATATTGTGCTTTGTTTTCTTTTTATTTTTTTATTTTTCTCTATTTTAACATGGAAAATTACCTAAGTTAGGGTGAGCAAAATTAAAGAAGGAATTGATCAATGGTCATACAAGCATACTTGACACTTGGCATACTTGACGCTTGTTCTTGGCAATAAGCTGATTTGATTTCATGTTATCAAGTATTAGGTTCCTACCATTCATCCCTTCAAAGCACTTAAAAGCTAAACAAATGTTCAATTGATATTTGGCATGTTCAAAGCCAAAAAGGGGGAAATTGTTGAATATAGGAGTTAGAAGAAGATCAAGTCAAAGATGAAGCTTGTTGAAGGAAAATTTTAGCTTTTTCACATGCCAAGGAATTTGTAATGGGTTAAGTGTATGAGAGGCTAATCTTATGATCCTTGCATTGCATGAGCATGACCATTAACATGCATACATGATTTTACTAAAGCATTAAAGTTGTTCATGTTTTAAAAAGAAGTTAGTTTCTCATGGTCAAGTTTTTGGAAAAACAAAATATCATTGATTTAATCGATTACACAAGGATATAATCGATTACTAGCTTTTGTTTGATTCTGGAAAAGCCATGAAGAACACTTTAATCATTACTAGCTACTCATAATCGATTACATAGCACAAAATGTAAATCATGATTATCTGTCTTAGTCGATTACCATTATACTGTAATCGATTACACAAGTTCATTTTTAAATATACATGACTGCCTTAATCGATTACCTAGGCTTATTCTGAAATTGTACATGTCTGCCTTAATCGATTACCACAATCAGTAATCGATTACAACTCATGTTAATCGATAACATTATTCGTTGTATTTTTCCAGATTGAGCTATGAACAATTCCAGATAATCGATTACATATGACAATTTAATCGATTATAATGGTGATTTAATCGATTACATTCTGTTACAAAAGTTGGTTATAAATAGAATGTGAGTTTGTCTGAAAGATACAACTCTTGACTTCGAAATTTCAAAGCATTCACAAGCCCTCTCAAAGTTAGAAAGGATTTTCTGAGCTAGATAGTTCTTGTCCACCTTTTAAATTTTCATGGTGTATTGAAGGATTTCATGGACAAAGTTTTCAAAGAAGTTTTTTGGAGAGAAAGGTCTGAAATTGATTTCTGCATTTCAACTTTGATTGGTAAATCATATTCATTGGATCATCATGTTATCCCTCTCTATTAACTCTTGTAAATTTGTTTTTGAATTCTTTGTTGTTTGTAACTTTTGTAAAAGGTTCTTTAAGCTTTTTCTAGAGTGGGTTTCTCTAGATGGAAGAGTAGAGAAGGGTTCTCTATGTCTTGATCATTAGGTTAAGTGTTTGATTCAAATTCGAAAAAGCTGCTAAAATGCTCTGTATATGATAGATGTTCTGTTGTAATCGATTACACCACGGGTTAATCGATTAATTTCATTAAAACTCAAGTTTAGAAAGAAATTTGCAATCATGTAATCGATTACACAACTATGGTAATCGATTATTCTTCATATTTCCAGAAATCACATACTGCTGGAATAATCGATTACACATCGGGATAATCGATTACATTGATAAAAAATTCAAGATAAATTGTTTGCCTGACTGATATCATCGATTACAGAATAATGGTAATTGATTACCATTGAATTTTAGCAAAATTGGTCTTCGGAAGTAATCGATTACCACTCGGGATAATCGATTACATATGGCCCTGTTACTTGTTCAATGGATCAATGCTCTGATATAATCGATTACATGCAGACAAAATCGATTACTAGTCTCCTTCAACCTCTAACCTTGCATGAAATAATCGATTACTTAAGCATATAATCGATTACTATGTGTCGTAAAGAAGCAATGTTGAACTGGAATAATCGATTTCATAAACGAAATAATCGATTATTCACGTTGTTTTCTGAATTCTGGCAGTTTTGGTAACTGCCCAATCAGCTCCAAAACCGCTCCCAATGTCATTAAACTGTCCCAACAACTATAATTTTTGAAATTATGGATGTTTAAGCACTGTATTATGCCTATATATATAGGATTTCAAGCTTAGAGGAATTTGCATCAATCTCTTCTATTCCTCTGCACTTTTTCTCAAATTTTCTGCACTTCTTCTGTTCTTTTGTGTCTAGTGTGTGTGTACCTTACTCTAAACATGTATGAACCCTCTGCCAAACGTGTTAGGAAGCCAAAGAGGAGACATGGTGAATCCTCATCCAATCCACCCCAACCCCAACCCCAACCTCAACCTCAACCCATAGATAGGCTTGACCTCTGGTTTTCTACTGAACCAGATAAGGTCAATTACCTTTCATTTAATGCCACCAAACTTGTGGCTATACCTAAATATCTTACTTTAGAGTGGTGCATCAATGAAGGTTTTCAGTTTCCTGCCTATTTAGAAGCCCAAAACCTTAGAAGGGTTGTAGAAATGAAAGACACCTTCTACCCTGACCTTGTGAAGGTCTTCTACACTTGCTTGAAAGGCTCAATGCAAGGTGTTATAAAATCCAAGGTGAAAGGTGTTGAGATGATAATCACCCATGATATATGGGAAGCAGTTGCTGGGATAACATGTGAGGGGGTTAGGAGGTTTGATGAAGGTCCAGATGTCTATAGTAAAATGGACACCTATAGGAGCATGCTTCATGATCCCAACATGAGGCTTAGAACTAGGCTAAGCACTGGCCCAATGACAGCCGAGGATAGGCTCTTGCATTATATCATTACATATATCCTTACACCTAGAGCAACCAACCATGCTCAAGCCACTGATGAAGATCTTCATTTGGTGTATGGGCTGAAGAACCACATACCTACGAACTGGGTGCTTATATTTGAGGAGATTATGCTCAAGTCTAAGAGACTTGTTAATTACCCATTCCCATATCCAGTTCTTGTGTCAAGATTGATTGATCATTTCAACATTGATGTTGAAAATGAAGTAGTGGATGACACTAATGCCTACAATAGTTTGATCAAGGAGAAGCACTTGACCAAGATGGGCATGAGGTAGACCCCAATTGCATGGGTGATGGCTACTCAAATGGAAGCTGCACAAGGAGAGGTGGCAGCAGATTCTGAAGATGAAGGACAACCTGCACAGCCTGCACCTCAAGCCTTCTCTGATTTTGAATCCCTCATGATTCAAAAAATGGATACTATGCTGAAGCTACAAGAGGACTTCAAGGCTGAGACTCATGAGGCCTTAGAAGATATTAAAGAGAGGCTGGATGTCATTGAAGCCAATATGCAAGACCAACTTTCTCCAGAAATTTAGGATTAATTAGATGTAGTGTTTGTTTATTTGCTTGAAATACACTATGTTTTTTTTATATTTTGGTTTATTTTCTTTAAATGTACTTCTCTCCAAGCTTTATTATTAATGAATTATGTAATTTCAATTCTATATCCGCTGTGCTTATGTTGTTTTTGACTTTTAACAAGCCAAATAGGGGGAGAATGGATTAAGGGGCAGTCAATTTGAAAGACCTCTGTTTGCCCCTGTTTTTGGTTCATATTTTGGTAAAATTTTGAATTGCATGTATGATAAGATTTAGGGGGAGGCTAGGTGAAAAATTAAAACCAATCAATTGTTACTGTGCTTAATTGAATTAACACTTGGTCTTTGGCAAGGTATGTTTAAATTTTCAAGTATATACAAAGCTCAATCATTAAAGCTCTGAAACAACACGGATGTTCAAAGGAATTCCCAAAGTAACTGTGCTTAATCAAATTAAAGATTTGGCATGTTTAAAGCCAAAAAGGGAGAGATTGTTGATTCCAGTGAAGTCAAGCATCATGAACAAGGTTCAAGCCTCAAGAAGTTTTGAGCTTTCAACATGTCCAAAGGCTAAAAGAACCATGGAAGCATTGAAAATTAATTTGATTAAATGTAAAAGGGAGTATATGATCTGATAGTCCAAGTGTACATTTCATGTCATGCATTATTCATTCATCTAGGGTTATTAGATTAAAAGAATTGATCAAAGGTAGCACTTAAAAGGTTAAGCCTTTAGAAAAACTAAGTTTTACTGAAGTAATCGATTACATACATATTGGAATCGATTATTTTGTTCTTCGTGCCTTTGAAAAACATATCAAGAACAATGTAATCGATTACATATCGAATTAATCGATTACATAGGCTAAATTTGAAAAATAGATCCTTCGGTCTTAATCGATTACAAAATTTGGTAATCGATTACAAGCCTGCTTTGAAAAGAACATGACCTATTGAAGTAATCGATTACATTACGGTTTAATCGATTACGAAGTTCAAATCAGAAAATATGGTCCCTCTGGCTTAATCGATTACAACAATTGGTAATCGATTACACTGTACATTTTAGAGAAACATGTCACTCTGGCTTAATCGATTACGTATTGGGATAATCGATTAAATAGTTCATAGCCAAAATCCAAAAAGCATCAGGAAAATTTTAATCGATTACATCTTGAATTAATCGATTACAAATGGTAAATAATCGATTACAGGAGCGTGTTTAATCGATTATTATCAGTAAAAATCTGTTATAAAAAGGAACCTCTCAGGCTGAGGTTAATAGCTTTTGCAATTACTGAGTATTACAAATTCTAAGGCATTCACACACGTTCTGAGCTTTCATTAGTGAGTTTCTCTTAGTTCTAAACACATAGACTTCACCAAATTCTTATGGGTATTTGATTCAAGAAGGTGAAGTATCATCATTCATTCAAAGCATAAGGAAAGAACTGCATATGGCTGTGTAATCAGTTAATCAACCTGAGTTTCATTTACTTTGCATTCATTCTTGGATTATCAGGTTATATCTTTCCTTGTCTTTGTTGATGTAAACTGTTATTTGAATTCTTGTAAGTTTTGGTCTATTGTAAATTGGGATTTCTTGCAAGTGGAGATAGGATTTCTCCAAGGACAGCTGAGTAGTGTTCTTAGTGTGAGTGTTGCTTCTAAGGATCTAATAGGGTTTTAGATCTCTGAACTTCTTCTAGGGTTGAAGGAGAGAAGCTTGTAATTGATTGTAAGAAGAATATTTGCAATAGTGGAACTCTACTCTAGTGTTGAGTAGAAGAAACTGGATGTAGCCTCATAGGTTTTGAGGTGAACCAATATAAATCTTTTGTCTTGATTTATATTCTGTGCTTTTGATCATTCTTGGTGTGAACTCTGTTTTGTAAGTCTATTCTTGTGGCATAACAAGTTTTGGATTGATCTTGGATAAAGTTTTTCAATTGGTTTTGTGATAAAGATCCTAAGGGCAATTAAACTCTGATTTTGTTTTGGAAAACTGTTTTCATCAAAGAAATTTTTAAATTACCAAGGTTAACCGATTCACCCCCCTCTTGGTTAAGTGTGAGTGTTCCTTATTTTCCATAGATTTCAACCTAGTTAAAGGTCTTGTCAATCATCTGGTGGCACTTCCTTTTGCTTTGTGGAGCTACTCCCCTGATGCTTTTAGGAGTTAGTTTTATGTCCACCTGGTTGAAGGTCTTGCCAACCAGTCTAGTGGTATCTCCTTTTGCCCTATGAAACCTGGACCTTTGACTATGCTTGTTGTAGTTCCAAAGAAGTGGGCTTACCAAGGGTGTACCTCGGGTTTATTAGGAGTGTCTTCCAAGGGTGGACCTTGGGTTTCTTGCATTCCTACAAAGATAAAACTTAGGAATAAGAAAGTTTTTCAAGGGTAGACCTTATTTACCTTGAATTTTCGAGAAGGAGAAACTTGGCAACAGGAGGCTCACCAAGGGCAGACCTTGGGTTTGACGAGCCTTGGACCAAGGAACTGATCATCCTGGGTTTTGGTGAGGCTCACCAAGGGCAGACCTTGGGTTTGACTAGCCATTGGAGAAGAAAGACTCACTAAGGGCGGACCTTGGGTTTGGCGAGTCTTTGGAGAATCCAACAAGAACATGTCTGTCCTAGGTTTTGTCGAGGATCACCAAGGGCGGACCTTGGGTTTGACAAGCCTTCAAAGAATCGACCAGGAACGCATTCGTCCTAGGTTTTGTCGAGGCTCACCAAGGGCAGAACTTGGGTTTGACGAGCCTTTAGAGAAGCAAGACTCACTAAGGGCGGATGTAACCACCGCTTTGATTTCGTATTTATTTCGAAAATGTCTGTTTTTTTAAAATAAATCTCAAAAACGAATTTCTTATTTATTACTTTGTTGCTAAAAATTTTTCTTTATTTATTCCTATTTATTTTATTTTCCGAAAACCCCAATAATAATAAAAATTGAATTTCCAAGTTACCGCGGTTAAAATTTTAGAAACACGTTTAATGCGTAAAGAAGATTATACGTATTTACCTAGAATATCCATGATTCTCGTCGCCATAAATATATATCATACAATAATAATATACAGTCCATGTTGCA
>PYAF01000873.1:635144-661678 GCA_007407185.1 Glycine tomentella
ATTTATTCCATAATCTAAAAAATTTCCTAAAATGATATCTATCATTTTTCTAATTTTCTAAAGATGAAAAGAACCTAGATTTGAATTTTATTTCAGAAAGTATACTAAAGTCTAATAATTTAACTAGATTATCAATAACACTTTCCTAAGAATTTCTCTAAATTCATATTCACTAACTAAAATTTTGGGGTGTTACAGCGGACCTTGTGTTTGACAAGCTTTTGGAGACTCGACCAGGAACACGTCTGTCCTAGGTTTTGTCGAGGTTCCCAAGGGTGGACCTTGGGTTTGGCAACCCTCTAGAGAACCGAGACTCACCAAGGGCAGACCTTGGGTTTTACAAGCCTCTGTAAAGTTGACACAATGAAATTAAAAAATGAAGGGAGATATACTTTATTCAATGTAGTCAATTGAGTACAAATTCCCTTCATTCCCCAGATGTGCCTCATTAAAACCTCTCAAGCCAAAACCGTCATTTTTCCTTTTTGGGACAAACGACTCGAGTAGGAAAAAGAGTACATCTTCCGATCTTGCAGCAGGTCAACTGAAATAGAACTTTAGATGGGTAGTGTTCCTTGTTCTTAGAATTGCTTTGCCATCTAGTTCTTGTAGCCTGTATGCTCTATTGTCTAGGCTTGCAACGACCCTGAATAGGCCTTCCCAATTGGGTCTAAGCATTCCCGCTCAGGGATCTTTTCTAGCTTCAACTAGGACTCGCCACACGAGGTTGCCAGGTTGGAAGGCTTGAGGTTGAACCTTGGTGTTGTATCTTCTTGACGCTCGGAGCTTTGTGGCCTCTTCTTTGATTTTGGCTATCTCTTGGACTTCGTCCTTTGTCTCTAGTTCAACCCTCATGTTTTCTTCATTGTGTTGTTCCTAAAACAACAACCTCCTTGTTGACAGTTCCCCTACTTCAATCGAGATCATGGCGTCCGTGCCATATGTGAGTCGGAAAGGAGTCTCGTTAGTTGTTGTGTGGGGTGAGCAGTCATAGGCCTGGAGTATACTAGGGAGTTCCTCCTTCCATAGACCCTTGGACTTGTCAAGTCTTGTACACAAGGCCTTGAGGATAACTCTGTTTGCTACCTCCATCTAACAATTGGACTGGGGATGTTTGACAAAGATGACGAGGTGTTTGAGACCTAGCCTTATCAGGAAGTCTTCATAAGCCTGAGCAAACTGAGTACCGTTGTCGCTGATAATGGCATAAGGGAGGCCATATTTGCATATGAGGTGTTTCCAGGTGAACTTTTCTACCTTGTTGGCTTAGATTTCTCGTAATGGCCCTGCCTCGATCCATTTGGTGATGTAGTCTATGACGACTAGCAGGAATTTGACTGCTCCTGGGGCTTTTGGCAAGGGTCTCAGTATGTCCATTCCCCACATGGCAAAAGACCGAGGGTAACTCAAGCTATGAAGCTTGTTAGGAGGGGGGTGTGGGATATCTGCAAACTATTGGCATCGTATGTACCACCTAGTGAAGTCGAGGGTGTAGTCTGAGTGTCGGCCAATAGTATCCAATGTGCATTACTTTGGTTCCAAGGGAGAGCCCCAGTGTGGAGGCTGCAGATCCCTTCATGAAGCTCTTGCATGACATAGTCTGCCTGTTGGCTGTGTAGACATTTGAGCACAGGTGTTGTCAACCCTCTTCTGATTAGTTTGCCATCAACGATGACATAGTAGCTGGCCTTCTATTTCAGGTGTCGGGCTTCACTTTCGTTTGCTGGCAACACCCCCCGAATTAGGAAATTCTTGTAGGGGGTCATCCAATTTGGTTCCTCCTCTTCTTCTACCATGACCTCCTGGGTGCTATGGTGGGATTTTGGAGTGTCTCTTGGATGATTGTCTTAAGATCCCAATTTTTTGGTATTGGCCAGCTTGGAGAGCAGGTTTGCTCTGGTGTTGCTCTCCATGGGTATGTGGTACATTTCAAAACACCCAAAGTCATCAATGAAATTTTTTGTAGTGTGATAGTACCAAAGGAGCATTGTCTCCTTAGTTTGATATCTACTGGCCACTTGTCCTTGGACAAGCTGCTAGTCAGTGTAACATCTTAGCTTTTTGGCTTCGACTTCTTTTGCTAACATTAGGTCTGGTATAAGTTCCTCATATTCGGCTTGATTCTTTAAGCTTTGAAGTTTAGCTTTAGAGCTTGCTCTAAAGTGACATTGTCGGCCCCTCTAGGATGATGCTTGCCCCGCTTCCTTTTACATTAAACACTCCATCCACATAGAGGTTCCACCAGTCTCGGGTGGTTTGGTCGCGGCCAGGGAACTCTACTAAAAAGTCTGCCATGAACTTGGTCTTCATGGGGTCGCAAGGTTCATACTAGAGATCGAACTTTGACAGCTCTACTGACCATGCTACCATCCTCCCTGCCAATTCAGGCTTTGAAAACACCTATTTGATGGGTAGTTCGTCTTGACTACCACTAGGTGACTTTGAAAGTATGGCCTGGGACATCAGATTGAGGTGACAAGTACCAGTGCTACCTTCTCTATCATTTGGTACCGCTTCTCACATCACGGAGGATGCGACTGGTAAAATAGATAGGAAGCTAGTGTTTCCCTTCCTCTTGTATGAGGGCTAAGCTGATGGCTTCATCATCTACGGAAAGGTATAGCAGTAGGGGTACTCCTGGTATAGATCGACTCAGAAATGACAGCATGGCAATATTTTTCTTGAAAGCCAAGAAGGCTTATTCGCAAGCTTCATCCCATAGAAACGACTATGTTTTCCTCAATAGCTTGTAGAATGGCTTCGCTTTTACAACGAGCTTTGGAAGGAACCTGGATAGAGACGCCAGTCTGCCATTAAGCTTTTTGACTTACTCAACCCTGGTAGAGCTGTGCATCTCTAGTATGGTTGTGCATTTGTTGAGGTTGGCTTCTATTCCCCGATATATGATCATGAAACCTAGGAACTTGCCTCTGCCGACCTCGAAAGTGTATTTTTTCGGGTTGAGGAATGTCATATTTGCCGATTTCTCTAAACACCTCTTCTAGGTCTGCCACATGTTGGGCTATGCTTTGAGACACGACGACCATGTCGTCCGATTTATTATTTAACGATTTGATCCATCAGTGTTGGTGCCTGTGTTGTTGATTCAAGTGAAGCCATGTACAAATGAGCAAGGAATCAAGGCTTAAGTGTTTTGTGCTTTCAACATGCTCAAGGATAAAAGTGTCAAGAAAGCTTGAAGACCAATTTGATTAATGTAAAAGGGAGTTTATGATCTGATAATCCAATTGAGCATATCATGCATGAATCATTCATCTAGGATTGTTAGATTAAAAGGTCTTAGTAAAAGCAATTATCTAGAAAGGCATTTAACAAGCAAAGTTTTTGGAAAAATGAATCTTTACTGCATTAATCGATTACAAGGACAATGACACCGATTATTTTTTTCTTCGTGCCTTTTAGAAAACATATCAAGAACATAGTAATCAATTACATATCGAATTAATCGATTACATAGGCCAAAATAGGAAAATCATACTGACTGACTTAATCGATTACAGATGGTTGTAATCGATTACATCCGTGCCTATGGTAAACATTTTCTACTGAGGTAATTGATTACATATTGTTTTAATCGATTACATAGTTCATTTGAAAATATGTGCCTGACTGTCTTAATCGATTACCATAGTCAGTAATCGATTAATAAATGCATTTAGAAAAATATGTCTGTCTGGCTTAATCGATTACTTCACGGAATAATCGATTATATTGTTCATAGCCTAAACTCAGAACTCATCAGGAGCACTTTAATCGATTACATTCTTGAATTAATCGATTACATATGCGAAATAATCGATTACAGGAGCGTGTTTAATCGATTATTTTCAGTTAGAAAGCTGTTATAAATAGAATTCACTGCTATGTGTTTTAGGGACTTGAGAATTTCGATATTTGAGCATTCACAAACATTCACAAACTTTCATTAGTGACTTTCTGAGTTTCAAAAGGCATTTGGGCTTCACAAATTCTTATGGGTTTTTGATTCAAAAAAGTGAAGCATCATTGTTCATCAAAGCATAAGAAAAGGAATGCATTGAGTTTGTAATCTGTCATTCAACCTGTTGAATCATTCATTTGCATGAGTTCTTGGATTATCAGGTGATATCTTTCCTTATTCTTTGAAGGTGTAAAACTGTTATTTGAATTTTTGTAAAGATTAGTCTATTGTAAATGGGTTTCTTACATGTTTAGAGATAGTGTTTCTCTAAGGACAGCTGAGTAGTGTTCTCAGTGTGGGTTTTGGTCTCTAAGGGTCTAATAGTGTTTTAGACTTTTGAACTTTATCTAGGGTTGATAAAGAGAGGCTTGTATTTGCTTGTAAGAATATTTTTGCAATAGTGGAACTCTACTCTAGTGTTGAGTGGAAGAACTGGATGTAGCTTCATAGTGTTTGAAGTGAACCAATATAAAAATTTGTGCTAATCTTTCTTCTCACCTATTCATCTCTTAATTTCTTTGTTTGTGAATCAATCTCATTGCACAGAAAGTTATCCTCTGTTTTCTTTTCTTCTTGAAAAAGGAATTTGATTGAATATTGATTCTTGGTTTTGAAACAATTCTTAAAGTGATAAAGATCCTGTGGTAACTCTGATTTTAAATTTTTTAATTTACCAAGATTCAACCAATTCACCCCCCCTCTTGGTTGTGTTGAAGTATTTTATTCATTTTCATGTGTCTAGGGCGTGCATTTTGATTTGATTGTATCATGAATATGCATCTAGGAAACTCAGCACTTGGAACCCAAACGCGCCGTTGACTAGCTGTCGTTGCTGGGCAAGGGGTATGCATCCTTGGGACACGCCTTGTTGAGATCGATGTAGACGATGCAATTCAGCATTCGCCATTGGATTTTTGGACCATGACAACATTGGCAAGCCGGATAGAGTATTTGACTTCTTTGATAAAATTTGCTTTGAGTATCTTGTCCACCTGCTCTCTTACTACCTTGCATCGCTCTTCTCTCATCTTTCTCTCCTTCTGTCACACCAGTTTGGCCTTGGGACAGATGGCCAACTTGTTGCATATGATGCTGGGGTGGATACCAGGCATGTCAGATGGCTGCCACGCAAATAGGTTATGTACAACATCAACTATGTGTTTGTACTCGTGGCTGGTAAAATCCCTGCTGAGCTGCTTACACTGCCCAGGTTTAAGTCTGAACTACAGCTTGACAAGTTATTCGATAGGCTTTGGGCCTTTCTATATGGTGTCATCACGTGGATCCACATCAAATATGCCATCTTGACTTGCTTCGTAGACGGTCAGGGTTCAGATTGGAGACCCTTCATTGACGCTCATGACTTGACTGCTACCACCCGTTGTGGGGTGAGGCCTGTCGGGCTCCTTGGTGGGAGGGTATGGTCATACTTTATTTTCTAAAGAGCACGAAGAACAAAATAATCGATGTTCTACTTCTTGTAATCGATTATTTATTTGTTACTTAATTTTTCCAAAAACTTATTTTTCTAAGTGCCTTTTAAATCAATTTCTTTTACTTAATTATTTAATCCAATGATTTTAAATGAATGAATGATGCATGACTCACACACACACACGGATTATCAGATCATATACTTCCTTTTACATATGATCAAATTGATTCTTTAAGCTTCCCTTTAAGCATCTCCATTTGTGCATGTTTGAATGTCCAAAACCTTTGAGGCTGGATCTTCATTCTTGATACTTGACTTCACTAGAATCAACAACAACCACGGGATCGTCCTGGTTAACAGGGTGATGCCCTTGAAATCTCTATAAGTAAAAGTAATGGGAGGGAAACTTCATGGTGATGGTACATCGACACACTTGATGTTGGTGTCCTGAATGGAGTGGAGATGCCATTTTCGAGACTGGCCAGACAACCCTCCGCAGCAAACTCCACCCGTAATGGTGTTGATTACACCTCAAATTTGTTAGGCGGGTTTGTTTTCTTGTTCTTGGAGAGGTTGACGCTCGCGTCTTTGCGGATAGTGCCTTTGTCTACCTTTGTCCCTTCTTCTATCAACATCATGATTTCTATATTGGTCCTTTCCGTGTCCCCCAAGTCCCGTTCCTGCTAGGTGATTGTCAGGCCTCTTCATGAATTGGGCTAGATATCCATCTTGGATAAGCTCTTCAATTTTATCTTTCAGAGCCCAACAATCTTTTGTATTATAACCGTAATTGGGATGGTATCTGTAGTGTTTAGTTCTATCTAAACCCATCCTAGAAGGAAGTGGCGGAGGTAGGTTTATGGGTACCTCTTGTCAAAGGCCTCCTCCAGGATAGTAGTTCGATTGGTCGTCAGGGGTGTGTAGCGCTTATACCTAGGTCCTTTTGGGAGAGGCTGGTGCTTGTCCGACTTATTTCGTTTGACCAACTTATGTGAGTCGGCCTTGGTACCTCCTTATCTCTTGTCGCACTTTTGTTCGGCTTGTCAGACCCCGTTTCTGAATCTTGACATCTCCTCCATGTGGATGTAGCCTTTGGCTCGTTCGTGCAACTCACCATACTACAAGGAGGTTTTTTGCATAGATTATCCACGAACTTGCCAAGTCGTAAAGCTAGCAGCATGGAGTGCAATGCTACCTCTAGATTGAGGTTTTGGATCTGGACAACGATTCGTCCAAACATGTCCATGAATGTTCGAAGGGATTCATCCTTTGCTTGTCATAGACTGGCTAACACAACGGAAGTCATATGGTGTGATTGGATAGTTCCATACTGTGAACTAAAATGCTCAATAAGAGTGTTGAAGCTATCGATGGACCTCGGAGAGAGTCCTCCATACCATGTCACTGCTGCCCCTTTAAGGGACCTTGAAAAAATGCAACACAGGATTGCATCATTGTTGGTGTAGAGATTTGCCTAGGTGAGGAATGTGTCCAGATGTTCATCTAGATTTGTGGTTCGGTCGTACTGCTCTAGGGTGAGGGATTTCCAACCTAAGGGTAGGTCAGCTTCCATGATGCGATTGACAATAGGGTATCGACGAGTCGTCCACCCTTTTGGCCGGTGTATGTGTCATAGACTGGGATTGTCTTGAGTGTTGACAATGTTTCCAGGGTGTGATTCCCCTTGAGTACGTTCATTCGTTGTATGGGCAGAGTGCTCATCACCCTAGGATGTCTTACACGAGCCTCCAGCTGTTCATAGTTAGCCTTCAGCTTTCAGAGTTCCTCCTCATGGTGTCGCTCCATCTTCGCAATACACGTTTGGAGTTGCTGGAGAGTGTTTGTATCTGTCATAGTTGTTGGGATGGGATTGGAACTTTCAAGAGGGGTCCCACGTTTGAGTCGAGACTGTGCACTAAATATTGGTGGAAAAGAGGCCGTAGGGAATGTTTTACCGCGCCCTCACCGTGGGCACAAATGTACTTACCAAAATTTGAAGTTGACCGACGTTAAGGTGGACGTGGCCAAGGTGGGCTCCACGATCTTGCACATCAAACTTTGAGTAACCTTTGTTAGGAGGACAAGAGGAAAGACCTATTAAACAAAGGATTATGATGCTCAAGTAAGTACGTGAGTCAGGTGAGAATGAGATATGAAAAGGGTGAGATAGAACTTGGTACTTATAAAGTGGAGTAGGAGTTGCAGGTCCCTACTATCGAGGTGTAACAACCCTTACAGATAATTACCAGCTTGTAGATAATAGCTAGTAGATAATTGTAGCCTATAGATAATGTGTATCTTATAGATAATTGAGCACCTGCCACTTGATAAGGAGGTTGCAACATTATCATTAATATTCAAATAATGAGGTATTGGAGATAACCTATTGGCCTAGTAGACTGGCTGCTAAGGGCAAGGTGTTTATGCTCATGTGCAGGGCTGACGTGTATGTTGGAGTGCCACGTCGCCCGTCACATGTATTTTGTGGACCTTGGACAGTACATAAGCCCCCAACCATGGATATAGCTTCGCTCTAGTCAGGAATGCCAAGTGTGGCTTGTAAGTTCCCTACACTAACTGCAAATAATGCCCTTAGTCAGGTTATCACCATTCAACATTTCCCCCAGGTTCCTTTGAATCGTTTGGACCGTCCCCCAGTGTACCTACTCTGTGTCATCCACCCTCACTTAATGAATCCTCACTCATTCTTCATGATGAGCAATATGAATGACGATTGCCTTGGTACTTCTGATGAGACATTAGAGGATGCATTCCCACTGAGTTAAGGGTCATGCACCACTCCCGACACAACATTCACTCTAATTCTAACACAATTATGCAACCTCGTTTTCGGTCATTTCCTTGTAATACATGTTGATCCTCATGAAGTCCCCGACTCCAGGTATCCTTTTCCCTTTTTAGGGTCATTATCAACATGGCCCCTTAAGTGGGCATGACCACTTGCATATTCATCACTAATAATCCAAAAGCTAATCCATCATAAGACATTCAAATAATATTTGTCGAGGGTCGGACACCCTCGAACACAATTCCAAAGCACAACAATTCATGATTCAGTAACATAATAATCCATATCATGCAACATGCCTTGCCAAGTGATCACACTCACTTGGTCTTAACAATATTAAATCATAACAATCCAAATCATGCAACATGCCTTGCCAAGTGGCCACACTCACTTGGTCTTACATATTTAATCATCACAATTCCACAAGCAAAAGAACCAAAATAATATTTTTTATTAAATATTTACCAAAAAGGGGCTGTCTGCAAAATATTTACGGAAATGGGGCTGTGTAACATGCCTAATCCAGGCATGTTACAGTGGCCCCATTTCTATAAATATGCCCCCCCCCCCCCGCCACCATTTGTCCCTCACAGTTGGCCTTCCAGTGTTTCGTGTCTTTGCTAAACTGCCTACTATTCTAGTGTTTTGTCGTTTTTTCCAGAGATTTTTGTTGTTTTGAGTGACAAGAAGCATGAGTTCAAGTGCTGATTCTATTCGCGTTATCTTATATTGTAATGGAAGAAAATATCAAGACCAACAGGGTGTCATTTTTGAAGGGGAAACACAAGGAACCTCTGTGAAGCGTACCTCAACACTTAGTGAATTGCATGAGAAAATATGGCAAAAATTACGTCTAAATAGCAACCAATGTATCACTTTACTGACGGGAAGATTATGGCAACACGAGAAGTTCATGGGGTTTCAAATAATGGATGATGAAGACGTGGAGTTGGTAGTGGATGAATTTTACAACCAGGGAAATAAAGATTTTTTGGAGTTGTACGTGGATATTGCACAAGTTGAAGATGTTGGTTTACCCATCCAGGCAGTTCCACACCATACATCATCATATGCTGCTGGAGGGGCATCGTATGCTGCTGGAGGATCATCATTTGTCGGTGGAGAGGTAAACGTGTCTGAGGAGGATTCACATGACCCAACTTGGGTCATGGATGACGATGATGAAAATATCGCAATGGAAGATCGGCTTCTTGAGGAGGATGCTAGTGCGTCGGATGAGGATGAGGATGCTAGTGTGCATCAGGAAGATGTTAATGTCGAGCCATCTCAAAGTCATGATCATGCGGAGGGTGGTTCTAGTCAACCAGAATAAGGTAAATTAGCTGAGGATGTCAATTAGAATGTAGCATATTTCTCATTTAATTTGTTTTATATTGTTTATTAATATGTTTTTGAATGTGCATTAAATGATGTTATTTTGTTAGGGTTTAAGTGGATGACTAAATGAATTTGGATGGTAGAATTTTGTTTTATATAGAAAATTGTTTAGGTGAATGTTGTTTAACCGGAAGTGTTTGTGCTTTATTGTTTGGGTTAAATAGGTAGGGGTTAGGATTTAGGATTGATAGTACAGGGTTATGGAGGGTTTGGTTGGGGTTTAGGGCTTTCTGTTGAGGTGTAGGGTTTGGGTATTCGGGTGAGGGGTTAGGGTTGTGTGGGCAGGCATACATGGTGTTTAGGGTTTGGAGGGTTTGGTTGGGGTTTAGGGCTTTCTGTTGAGGTTTGGGGTTTGGTTGGGGTTTTGGGTTTGGGTATTTGGGTGAGGGGTTAAGGTTTAGTGTTTGCAGGCATGCATGGTGTTTAGGGTTTGGTTGGGGTTTAGGGCTTTCTGTTGAGGTGTAGGGTTTGGTTGGGGTTTAGGGTTTGGGTATTCGGGTGAGGGGTTAGGGTTGTGTGGGCAGGCGTACATGGTGTTTAGGGTTTGAAGGGTTTAAGTTGATTTCTTTTTAGTTACTTTTTAGATAGATACTTATGAATGTTAAGTGATTCATTTTTTGGTAAAAATTTGTGTTGCTAGTGCTTTTTAGTTGATATCGTTAATTAAACTGACATTGAATGTGCAGCTGCTGAGGTGATTCCTTTCTGGCAAGGAATTCCTCATTATACATATATTGATTGGAGTTACCCACCCGAACAAGACTCTTTTAGCAGTTCTGGTTCTGGTTCGGGTTCAGGATCAGTGCAGGGTCCGTGGCAACTAGGGGATGATTTGTTTGTTAAACAAGAATTTGACTCGAAAAAGGAAGCGCAAATAGCAGTGAAGCATAACTTGATGAAGGAGCATCAAGAAGCAACTGTGGTTGAGAGCAAGCCTGACAAGTTTTCCATGAAGTGTGTTGCGCATACTGATGGTTGCCCTTGGAGGGTTAGGGTTACTAAACCAGTTTTCCGTGAGAAGTGGGTTGTTTCAAAATGGGGTGGAAAACACAATTGCTTGAATGATCATATTTCACAGGGTCACAGACAGCTTGATTCTAACGTAATTGTTGCACTAGTTGTTGGTATGTTTTAATGCACTGTTATGCATTTAGAAAACTTATTTGTTCTCAAAGCATGTTATTGATGTGATTGTTACTTTTGTTTTTTTTAGGAATGATTAAGGAGGAACCATCAGTGTCAATCTCATTGGTTCAAGAGAGGATTACCAACACATATGGATTTAAAGTTTCTTATCGAAAGGCTTGGTATGCGAAGCAGAAAGCAATGACAATGGTTTATAGGGACTGGGTAGAATCTTATGCATTCTTGCCCAGGTGGTGTAACTACATGCTTCGTTTTGCACCAAGTTCTTATTTTGATATTCAGACGAATGATTACTTCGTTGCAAATCGACTGGTACAGGCAAAACGCGTGTTTCATCTCATTTTTTGGACTTTTGGACAGTGTTGTGAGGCATTTAACTATTGCAAACCCATCATTCAAGTTGATGGGACTCATTTATATGGCAAGTATAAAGGAAAATTGTTGGTTGCCACAACTCAGGATGGGAATAATGAATGTGTGCCTTTGGCATTTGCCATTGTTGAAGGGGAGACGCTGGAAGCTTGGAATTACTTCATTTCTAACATTCGCTTCCACGTTACTCGCATGCAAAATATATGCCTCATTTCAGATCGCCACCGGAGCATTATATCTGCTGTTCAAAGTCATCCTGGTTGGCAACCACCTCTTGCGCATCATGTGTTTTGCCTACGAGACATTGTCAGGAATTTTAATCAAAGATTCAAGGATGCAAGACTGAAGAAGGCCCTCATGAATTTAGGTGACTGAAAACGTTGATATTTATCATACTTTTGGTTTAGAAAAATTTGTAAAGAAAATTATGTTCATGTATTTTTTGATGTTGCAGGTTATACACCCTCTATGGTCGAGTTTGACATCGCATTTGCGCGATTTCATGAGACCAATCCTGAGGTTGCGGAATGGATTGATTCCATCCCCAAGGAGAAATGGACACGTGCATATGATGTGGAGGGGAGAAGATACGACCACATGACAACAAACTTGGCTGAATCAGTGAACAGGGTGTTGAAGGGAGCCAGGAACATGCCTATCACAGCTTTTGTCAAACACATGTACACCCGACTGGTTCAATATTTTGTAGACAGAGGTGAGGCGACTGCCGAACAGCTTCAGCATTCACAACGATATTGCAAAAATGTGGTTGAAGCAATGAGGCGTAATCAGACCCTGGCTTTCGGGCACCATGTACGCAGATATAACGTTGCTCGAATGTTATTTCAGGTGGATGAAGGGTGCGACAAGTCATATTCAGTGTCCCTTGCCGATCGGGTTTGTCAGTGTGGGAAGTTCAAGGCATTCAAATACCCATGCAGTCATGCCGCAGGTGCTGCTTTACATGTGCGCCAAAATCCTTTTCAATACGTGGACGACGTATTCCTTGTAAGTACGTTGGTGCAGGCATATTCAATGCCATGGCAGCCAATAGGTAATGAACGGGCCATTGCACCTGGTGAAGGTCCAGTCATCATACCTGACAAATCAATGCTGCGTGCCAAAGGTCGTCCAAGGTCCGCTAAAATACGTAACGAGATGGACGAAGTTGAAACATCCCAGAGACGTATAAGGTGTGGCATTTGTAAGAAAGTTTGGCACAACCGGAGATTTTGTCCTAGTCGTGGGGGGACTTCATGATTTTCTGAGTGGTTGTATGTTTTTTTTTTATTAATTGTTTGTTAACGTACAACGTTATTCGATATGTTATATTAGTTTTGTATTAACTTTTTCTTTATAACATTTTAATACTAATCATGTTTGATTTTTTGGTTGTCTGATAATGTATGCATTTGATGTAACAATATGTTCATTGAACGTTGTCAAACAAGGTCTGACATGATACGCACAAGTTGGGTGTCATTGAAGACGCCCAAGTTGGGCGTCATTCAACACGTCGAACTTGGGCGTGACTGAATACGTCTTGAAGACGCCCAAGTTGGGCGTCATTCAACACGCCCAACTTCGGCGTGACAGAACACGCCTAACAAATAGGCGTCATTGAACATGCCCAACTTGGGCGTGACTGAACACGCCCAAGTTGGGCGCCATTGAGCCCTATATAACTCACATGCTCGGCACTCAAAATTCAATGTGCATATGATGGCATTCTTAGGAGAAACCAGCAGTCAGAACATTGGTAATTCAAAATTAGCGTTCATTTATCTGAATGGATCAACGAAGCACGACGAAACAGGGGTTTCTTTCCAATGTGCAACTCCAATTCCAATGCGAGTTCCTGATGACTGTTCGTTTCAAACCCTGAAGAGTAGGATGCATCAAACCCTTGTTCTTCATGATGACCATGTTGTTGACAACATCTATTATCGACAACCATCCCTGCATGCAGGTCAGCACTATTTTTTTACTTCTGTGGCACTCACAAATGATGATGATGTTTGAAGAATGTTAAGGTGCAGTGACAATATGTCGAGTGCTAATTGAAATTTTATGTGCCATCCACAGAACACCCGATGGTATACTCAACCTACTTCAATCCACAATCGTTCCAAAGCATGATGCAATGCTATATTACAACAGAAAGTGGAATATACCCCAAAGAGCCGGTTCTGTGGGTTATGCCTTTACTGGAACAAACCCAATACGATTTCAAATTCCTTCTGCATGCACCATGGAAAGACTGAAGGCTGTCATTAAGGAAGTTGCGCCGGTTGGATTTCCCCCTGATGGGATTCACATGTCACAGGTGGTGAGAAAATTGTTTTTTCGACATCCACTCCATGCACAATATTCGACCAACAATAGGCTGAGGCACCTGCTGAATAGGTCTCCGGCGACACTCTAGACCACGTCCCTCTCTTCTGCGACGACCAACTTGAAGAGACAATTGTGGCTCCTTCTTAAGCTGCATCTCGGGAGCTTGTGGTCCAGACTCCTCCACTTGACAACTTTGTGTGAAGACAGACATTAGGCGACCCAACTCCTGATTGGCCCAATCGAAGTCGAACGTCGCCCTATTCTGCCTAAGTGTCGCGAAGTAGAGAATCTCTATCCCATCGACCTATAAATTCAAATTCAAATATATAAATATCAACGTCAACTATGTCAACTATGATAATTAATGTAAATAACATAAAAATATTCATCAAAATGAAACTTACACTACGACCCATCTTGGCACCCTCCTTTGTGATAAACCGCTTCCCATTTTCCCTGTACCAAACCATGTACTCATGGTTTGGTGACATTAAGCCCTGGATTGGGGGGAGGTCGATGTGTTCTTCCCTATGCTGTCAGCGCCTGATAAACGGTTTAAGCTTACGAACCAGTTTTCCTCTCGTTTACCATGCAGTGAAAAGTCGTGCACACCCTTAAGTTTCATGGCAGGACGTGGGATTAGCTGATCCCTCCCAAATTGTCGCATGCATCTATCCGGCTAGGAAGCCTCAACTGTGTGGAAACAGATAATCCACATTGATGCCATCCACAACAATCCCTCATGGTCAGATGCACCAATGAAATCGTAGTCCCCATATGGTTCCCAGACAACCTGCACATAAAAAAAAAGTTAGTTTCTTTTATGTAATCACATGTACCACAAGTGCAAACTTACAATTATTAAACAAGCACTATACATACGTTGTCCCGAGTGAGGGCATCGAAGGTAGTCCTGTAGTACACCACCTCATGTGGGCTAAGCCGGGGTAGCCCGTTAAACTTGTTAACAAAATAACTAACATTAAACAATGTAGGGCTTAATTGTTTAAATTGTTATAAAATGAACATGTAGTCACACATACCGGTGTCCAAAATGCTAATGTGGGTCCGTAGGCTGCGGAATACATGGAGCGATTGGTGGGAATCTGAGCCACGCCCACCCCTGAAGTAGCATATGGCATCCACCAATGTCCTTTTTGGATGCATCTGTACACTCGCACATCTGTCTAAACAAATGTGCAAGGACCGCAGAGGCCCAGCTGTATCCTCCGATCTCTGGGAAATTCCCAGCCAACAAAGGGATATAGCGTGTTGCCATCACGCTACCTCCAGATCGATCGCTGAGCAGCCATGCACCAATAAGGCGGGCAATGTGCGACTTTGCAAACCGCGTCACATTAACAAAATCTTTATCCAACTCATCCCAATCCCCAAAATGCCTATCGAAGTAAGTCAGTCGTAGATATCCACTGGTCAGCTCTGTTTCGTCGTCAGGTTCTTGACCGAAAACGTCCTCAATGACCTCCGCCCAATCGGACAAAGTCACTCCAATTACGACATTGCCAGCCGTGGGCAATCCCAAAATACCAGCCACATCTTGTAACGTGATAGTCATCTCTCCATGTGGCATGTGGAATGTATGGGTCTCTAGCCTCCATCGCTCAACCAGAGCACTAATCAGCCCAGCATCAATCTAAAACAATATCATTAATCAATTGACAACTATAGTTATCGTTAAATAAAATTTGATTACTAATATGAGGTGTTGCATACCTGAATATGTCGCATGCGTGCGACATAAAGAAAGCCAGCGTCCCGCAGCATATTAGAAACGACTTGAGGAATATTGTCATATGCTGGCCCCCCTGACAGCTTGCCACGTCGACTCTTTAGTAGTCGTACTGTGCCCTCGTTCCACACAGCTTGTGAAACATGGGTGCGCTGAGTACGCCTACGCAAAGTGCCCCATCTGTACGGGGTAGGAACCACATAAGATGTCGGATCCATCAGCTCAGCCTCATGATCCGATACAGAGCGTAGCGAATCAGATCCAGATAAATCGGCCATGTTATCAGTAACTTCATACACAAAATAAAAATCCATGTTAACAATTATCTACAATTCACAAATCATTAAAATAACAAATTTCTAAACAATATACCCTAAAACCATAGTTGTGAAAACCAGTTCGGTCATTGACCCAGTTCGGCCTAAAACCATAAACCCTAATCACTGCACCCTGAACCCTGAACCAAACCCTAATCCATGCAATCGGAACCATGACACTAACTCTACCCCAACCCTAGCCCAAACGTCACATACCTGCCCAACCAAACCCTAAACCCTTAACCGCACACCATTGTCACATTACCATGAAACCCAACCTTACCCCAACCCTAACCCAAACGTCACATCCCATGCCCACCAAACCCTAAACCCTTAACCACAAACTATCGTCACATGACCATACCCTAAACACAACCTAACCATGCCCAGCAAACCCTAATCCCTCAAACCGATGTACCCATGCCCAGCAAACCCTAAACCATAGACCACAAACCCTCACACCATTACCATAAACCCCAACCCTAAACCCTAATAATTTAACCCTCATACAATAACTACACATTAATTCTAAGTTCTAAATTCTAATCATTTAATCCAAACACTACAGTACCAAACAACTAAACAATTTTCTATCAACCTAAATTTATGTCACTAACAAATTAACATCATGCTAACATTTTTCTAATACATAAATCCTAAACCCTAAACTAAAACAATTATTAAGTAACCTAACATCTATTTTGCTAAACAACAAGTACATGCATCACTAACAATATAAATAACTAAATAATAACAACATGACTAAAAATATTGTAACAGAGGCAAAAAATTAAATCTACTTACTTGTTCGCAGGATTTTTTCTGAAAAACTTCACAGTTCAGCAGAGCTTCGCTGCACAAAATATCCACCAAAAACTCTAGAGAGAAGGCGGAGCACTTCTAGACAGATAGTGGAAAGTGAGGAAATGATTGGGGGGGCATATTTATAGAAATGGGGCCACTGTAACATGCCTGGATTAGGCATGTTACAACACGCCCAATTTAGGCGTCTTGTAACATGCCTAATCCAAGCATGTTACACAGCCCCATTTCTGTAAATATTTTGCAGACAGCCCCTTTTTGGTAAATATTTAATAAAAAAATATTATTTTGGTTCTTTTGCCCAATTCCACATAATAATTCTCAATCAAAGCAAGTAATTAAATTTTTTTTATATAGTGTTATGTAAAGGTGGAAGAAAAATGACAACAACTTTCAAAATGGTTTTTCAATAGAAAACGTATTTTGACAATACCCTTTATTCATGAGCATTTTAATTATACGTACATGTTTTAATCAAGTGCAACATATATAGGTATACGTATTCCTTCTTTTCTCAGAAAAAAAAATATTGAGATATTTTATCAACTTAGAAATAAAAACTAGATTTAATGATGTGTATTCCGCAATATTTATTATTCATACGATCTTAAAGCAATATTTCATGAAAAGGATTTTAAGGTGTTGCACCTATTCAAACCAATTACACTTAAGGACTTGAGCTCTCAATTAGTCAATAATTAATTCTCATTTCTAAATTGGTTCTAAAGTAATAGATTCATTTATTAATCTCTTACATTAGTCTCAACTAAAAAATTAAAGTAAATGAGAAATTAATTATCTTCCTCCTAAATTATTTAAACTAATAGTTTCTCACATCTAGACACATTAATGTTCTAAACTTCCATGAATTAGCTAAATCTCTTATATTAGCCTAAAAGTCTTTACTTACTAAATTGTCATTAATGAAGGAACCACTTACCTTGACTTTCTACATTGTAGTTGACTTTTGTTGACTGATGGTTTGAACAAAGGTTTCTATATCTAAACCACTTATTTCTAGACTTAGAACTTCAATCTAGGTCACTTAACTGTCTAATGATGGTTCTATCTCTTATAAGCATGATTTAACTAATACTAATGCTACCACATTGCATATCAATCAAGCACAGAAAATTTCTATGCATAACTTCCCCACCTAAGAAAATTGGGATGTTGCATGGTAAGTAGCATGGCCACAATAGATGATAACATACATCCAAAACAACATCAACGATTCGACAATGGTCATGGTAAATTCACAACAACCATGGTCAATTCATGAAGGTTGTGATCAACCATGAAGGTTGTAATCAATCCACAACACCCCAAAGCTTCAATGTCACTTCCGACCACGATTATGGTAGATTTTACCACGGGCGTAGTGCGCCTTTTCAAATTGATATCTTTAGGAAGCTATATATAGCTCTCTAGACTTTGTAAAAACAATCATTTGCTCACTTTTATCCTTTTACGAATTTGTGACAACCTTGAGAGCTTTTGAGAGATGTGAAGCTTGTACAATACCGCAAGGATGGATCATGATCATCGTTCCTACCATATTGGTATGTCTATGTCTATTTTGTATAAGATTTCTTGTTTTGCTTTGATCATGAGCAACTACTCTCCCTAGTCCAAGGGTTATGATATAATTGTCCAATTCTACCCTTCTCTTTGTTCTTAATGGAATTTCCCATTGTTTTGTGTTAATTAATATTCTTCCTTATTGTTATTTCACTTGCATGTAATTGTTAGATCTAGGTAGATAATCTTTTACACCAAATCGCATGATAACACTATTTTGGTAATCTCCGATAGATTAGTTAATCTTTGATTGATCCTCCCTAGAATTGGTTATATCATTTGACTTAAATTGATAGACCATGATCATTAGGGTATTGATTTAAGGCAAAAATCATCCTCTGACATTGATAGGCTTTGGTTGATTTTGGAAATCGGTAATTAACTAGGTAAAGAATTTCATTGGGACTGGGATTTGGAGAAAATTGGTACTAGAGAACCATAACACCTGGCCACTTTTATCATCACTCAAATCTCTCTTTGTACTAGTTTCTTTTTTTCTTCTAAAACCCAAAACAATAAAAATATTTAAATCCTTTTTTTAATCACCTCAACTGTTAGTTTAATAAACTTGACTAATTGGGAATACAATTTGTCCTTTGTGTTAGATATCTAAACTTTCAAGTCTATTGTTACTACTATGTAGGATACACTACCCTTGTGTGATCCTTACATATTTTACGCGTCAAGTTTCAGGCACGTTTCTAGGCACTAGTTGTGAATTTTCCAACTAGTTTAATTTTTTAAAACCAGACAGTTTTGTTTATAGAAATTATTTTATTATTTATTTAATTTTTGGTTTTTATTTTTATTTTATTCTTTTATTTCCTATAGCAGTTGATATTCTCCTCTGTTTTGTAGTGCGCTCAAACCAGGTCCCAAAATCCACCACTACAATACGAACCTAATATTGACAAGCTAATCCTAAAACTTCGTCTAGAGATCTATGAAGATAAATAAAGAGAAATGGCAGCTAATCAGGCTTAGACACTTATCAACTACCACACTCCTATCTTAAGGGAAACCAATACCATCCATTGAAGATAAATCTCCCTACTAATGCTATCAAAAGCATTGAATGCATGTGATCTAACCCCTACAACAACTCAAGGGATTTGAGGATTATGAAGAGGGATATCAATCAAGTGGGGACAGATGAATCCCAGACTGAATTGGGAAAGCAGATACAAACTCTATCATGAAGATTGAGACAATCATGGGAGCTCAAGCTCAAGTCCCTATTACTAAGCATTTATTCCCAACTTTGTGGGGGGAGGAAACAATTCTTATAATTAGTACCCCGATAATTTTCATCAAGCACAGGGCTTCAAACAGAATCAAGGATTGTATAGGTCTCAACCCATGCAAAATTAGAGGCCCAGACAAGAGGAGAAACAACCCAATTTTCAAGAAACTATGCTTCAATATATGGCCCAAAATGATCAGAGAATGAAGCAAGTGGATTCCCAATTGACTAGCATACAATCTCTCTTGTCACAAAGGCATTCAGCAACCTCCCTTCACAACCTGAACCAAATCCTAAGAGGGGGGATGTCAATGTTGTGATGACTAGAAGCAAAAGGACTCCGAGGAAAAGGAAGGTTTTTTTCCCAAAAGCTGCAAATGATGTCCTTATTGAGAAAGACCAAGCACCTAAGAAAGTTGAGGTTCCTACAATTTAGAATCTAGTGCCGAAGAAGGAAGGGAACAGAAAGAACGATATATTGACATCTTATCATGTAAGTCTACCCTTTCCTTATAGAGTTAAGAATAACTAGAGGGATGTGCAATTTAGAAAATTTCTTGAGGTTATGAGTAAATTGCACACCAACCTCCCTTTTGTTAAGGCTATTTCATAGATGTCATCTTATGCAAAGCATTTAAAAGAAATTTTATAAAACAGGGGATAATTGGAAAATTTTCTCATTGTGTGTCTCAATGAGGTATGTTCCACTGTGGTCCTTAGAAAACTTCCCCCTATGATGAAAGGCTCCGGTAAATTTAATATTCCTTATTTGATAAGAGGGTCTTACATTGATGAGTGCTTATGTGATTTAGGGCTAGTATATATTTGATGCCATATTCCGTATTTAAGAAGTTCAGCATAACTAACTTAGAACATACTAATATCACTTTTCACCTTGTTGATCATTAAGTTGTCTATCCTAGAGGGGGATTGAGGTTGTATTGGTTAAGGTAGATAAGTTCATCTTTTCGATTGATTTTTTATTTTAGATATGGAAGCTGATGAGGATGTCCCTATCATATTGAGACGACCTTTCCTTAGTACTTGTGATTTACTTGTTGAGTTTAGGCATGGTAGACTCAAAACTTGATGTGTAAAATATGTTAAGCTCACACAAGGGCAAGTGTACCCTACGCAATAGTAACACAGGACTCAAAAGTCTAGATATCGAACACAAATGACCAGTTCTATTGCCAATTATTAAACTCATTAAACTAACAGTAGAATTGATTAAAAATAGGATTTAAATTTTTTTGTGGTTTTGGTTTTTATAAGAAAGCAAATAAACAAATATAAAGAGAAGTTTGAGTTATGATAAAAATGTCATGGGGTTATGACCCACTAGTACCAATTTTACAATCCTAGTCCTACTGAAATTTCTTCCCTTGTTAATTACTGATTTCCAAATTCAACTAAAGCTTATGATCAAGGTCAAAAGATGCTTTTTGCCTTAAATCAATACCTCAATGACCATGGATCCATCAATGTAAGTCAAAAGATAAGATTAAATCTAGGGATGATTAATTAAAGATTAACTAATCTATTGGATATTACCCAAATAGTTTGATCATGCAATTTGGTATAAAACATTCTCTACCTATATCTACCAATTACATGCAAATGATCACTACTATCAATCGATTGAGTATTAGAATGGTCGGTTCCAAATAAAAAATTAAAATAAGGAAGAGAATTAATTAATAAAAAAATTAACGAGAAATTCCATTAAGAACAAGGAGAGAAATACATTTGGACAATTGCATCATAACCCTCAGACTATGAGGACTAGCCACTCATGATAAAAAAAAATAGCAATCCTACAAAGATTAAACATAGACATACCAATAGTTAGGAACGATGATCACAATCCATCCTAATGGTGTTGTCCACGCTCTTCAACTTTCAAATGCCCTCAAGGTTCTCTTAAAATTGTAAAACACAAGAATAAAACTGAATAATAATCCATTTTAAAAAGTCTAGAGACCTATATATAGCTTCTTAAAGATATCTCACGAAAAAGTGCACTACGGTCGTGGTCGGAAGTGACGCTAAAGCCTTGGGCCATTATGGATTGACTATGTGTTATTTCCAACTCTTTCACTCGTTTGAGTGGTTTTGCTTCTACAATACAAAACTAATGTCTAAATGTGAGTTCTTCCAGGAAAATACGTGCAAAATGGCACAAAAACTCATACTAAGTAACATTCAAAAGGTGGTTTATCATAGAGAGTGGTATTTAATGTATATGATACTCTGAAACAATCTTCCTCATTTGCTTCCTATAGTTTTATTGAGTTTGTTGATATAGTTGATGCACCGATGGAAAGGGCATTCCCAAGTGTGGGGATGCCTGACTCTTTAAAGAGAGTTCTCACTAATGAGAACCTTGACTGGGAGTTGAACCCTGAAGTGGAGGAAATATTGATGTTTCTCCACTCTCAACATGGCCTCGAACCACCCAGTTGTGAGAGGTTGGAATAGGGTAATGTTCCAAAGATAAAGCCATATATTAAGAAACCTCCTTATCGGAGTTGACACCTTTTCCTTCCAGCTTCAAATATGTTTTTACTAACCCACCATCTTCTCTTCCAGTTATGATTGTTGCAAGTTCACATGGAACTGAGGAGGAGAAACTGTTACAGGTTTTCAAGGACAAGAAGGAAACCTTTGGGTGGAACATTCATGACATGTAGGGTTTGGACCCCACACTATGCATCCACAAGATCAACACTAAGGAGGGGTCTCTACCCAAACGTGAAATAACAACATGTGATCCTTATCTTTGTCGAAAATTATCTTTAAGGAATATTTTATGTAGTCCTTTTATTCTCTTCTATTTTGTCCTTTTCTTAAATTCAAATGTTAGCAATTCAAATAAAGAGAGGCACAACTAAAATTCAAAAAGAGAGCTCGTGCACTTCCCTTTGCGGAAAACATTACCTTTTTGTACTTGGTTGGACGTCACATTTAATATTATAAAAAGATATGTAAGTGACTTATACCAACTGGACGTGAATGATGAAAACACTTAATGTATAAACATAATTTTTCCTAACAAGTGAACGTTATTGGTTTTACAGCCTGTTGGACACTAGTTATATCTTAACATAATGATTTTTACTTTAAGTATGGACGAGATTTATAGATAACGAATAGGTCCTTTTACAAAGTTGGTCATGTCCACTTAACATTAACTTATTAGATTATCCATAATTTATACTTTTATAAACATCAAAATTTGAGGTGTGAAGATCGTCCAGATCTAACAAAATGGTCATAAACTTATTCCCAATAAGATGTAAGTTGTCAAAGGAGGATGTTAAGCCCAGGCATACCATGATGGATTCCAATAGGTACAAACCATTGTGCACCCCTCTGATCTCTGAGGAACTCCATCATCACACATCAGGCTCAAAATGTTAAACAAGCACTTTTTGGGAGGCAAACTATGACTTATATCCATTTAATTTATGGTTTATTGAATTTATAATTTAGTTTCAAAGACAAATTGCATGTCAATACTATGGTGAGGTCAATTGACCACAACCCATGCATTCACCATTAGAATCGAGTATGGTTGTGGTCAATTGACCATGGCCCAGGCAATCACTGTCACTGACGATAACAATCGTGGTTAAGTCCACCACAACCATGGTTAAAAAAAATTCACTCTTGTTATTTTTCATTTCCTTTCGTTGTTTTCTTTTTATTTTGTTTTAGTTTTAGTTTTTCTTTTCAGTTGTATTTCATTACCTAGTTTAGTTTATTTCAATTCAGCCTTTCCTTCTATTTTTATTTTGTTCTTATTTTTTATGCATTGAGGACACTACATGTATTAAGTGTGGGGAAGGATATCATTACTTCCCCCCAATTTTGAGCTCTTAATATATAATGATCTCTTGCATATTGGATATAGGGGGAGCATCATGAAGAGTGAAAGACTTTGATTCAGAAATGGGTTTTGAGCTTTCAACATGCTTGAAGTGCCTTGAAATTTTATAAATGATTCAAGTGTAAGAGAAAGGCAATCTGATTGATCTTTGCATTGCATTGCATTCATTCATTATTAAGCTTAAATGGTTTTCATTAAAACATCAAAGGTTTTATCTTTTTGGTTAAGGTTTGAATCTGATTAAAAGGTTTTTGGAAAAATGTTTTTCTTACTGTTTCAATCGATTACTTAATGATATAATCAATTATTTTGTTCTTCGTTCAAATTGGAAAAGTCTTTATGAACAAATTAATCGATTATCTATCGGATTAATCGATTATTTGACCTTTGATTGAAAATAAACTGTTTTGTTAAAAGTTTTAATCAATTACTTAGTGTAATCGATTACATAGTTGAAAGTTTATTTTATGCCTTGTTGTGATAATCGATTACCATTATCAGTAATCGATTACATAGTTCATTTGGAAAAGGCTTACTTTCTGATTTAATTGATTACCAAAATTTGTAATCGATTACACAGTTCATTTTGCGAAGCAAAGCTTTCTGTCTTAATCAATTACAACTCAGTTTAATCGATTATATTGCTAGTTGCTGAAACCCAGAAAGCTTCTGTAACATTTTAATCGATTAAGTGATAATTTAATTGATTACATAAGAATTTTAATCGATTATTAGGCACGTTTAATCTATTGCAGTTAGTTACAAATTCTGTTATAAATAAGATTGAAGGCTTGGCTTGTAAGAGACTTGACCACTTCGTATTTCTGAGTATACACAAGCCTTCTAAGCCTTTCAAAGTGATTTTCTCATTGTTATTACTTCTTGCTTCATTCAAAACATCAATGGGTCTTTGAATGATTCTTGAGCAAGAAATTTTTCAAGGTTAAGGAAAAGCATGATCTGATTTTGTTTGCTATTCAACCTGACTTGGTAATTCATGTGAATTACATTCAATGGATCATCAGGTTGTCTCTCTCCTTAATCTTTGTTTGTAAATTCATTTTTGAATTTCTTTGTAATTTGCTATTGTAAAGTGGGTTCTTCTTGCTTGGTTCTAGAGAAGGGTTCTCTAGCTAAAGAATAGAGTAGTGTTCTCTGGTTCTTGCTCCTTAGAATTCTAATAGGGTTTTAGATTTCTATTCTTTATCTAGTGTTGATAAAGGGAGGGTTTTGTAAAAGCTTGTAAGAACAGAAATTTATAATAGTGGAACTCTAATCTAGTGTTGATTAGAAGAAACTGGATGTAGTTTCAGTTGTGAAGTGAACCAGTATAAATTGCTTGTGTCTTTGATTCTATTTCTCTATTACTCATCTTGTTCATTGGTCATTGATTCTTTGATTCATATCCATTGTCCAACAAGTTCTGTATTGATCTATTGTTTTCTTGGGGATGAGTTATTTGATTGAGTAAAAAGATTTATTGGTTTTGAAAGTGATAAAGATCTTGAACTCTGATTTGAATTAATTTTAAAATACCAAGGTTTTAACCAATTCACCCCCCACCCTCTTGGTTATGGTGAGTATTTCTATTATTTTCATTGCATTATTCTAGTTCCATTACTGTGTAAAAAAATTAGGCTCACAATTTTGTGTTTTCAATTATTCCCTTGTTAATATATATATATATATATATATATATATATATATATAGTGTTTGTGTGTGTGTGTGTGTGTTGGGGTAGTTGGAAGTTTTCTTCAAGAAGGAATATTACCATGCATGATTGTGAACTGTTTTTAGAGCTACTCTCAGAAATATGAGTATTGAGCTTTAATTCTTTTAGTGTGGGTGAATTGATCATTTCATTAAAAATTTTCTATTCTCTATCTTAACATGCATATCCTTGAATAAATTTTGATTTTTTTTTTAAAGATGAGACTTTGATAGGCTTTCTTGAGACTTGTGAATTGTTTTGATTGGTTTTTTTTCCCTAGTTGACGACTTTGAGCCTAAAGGATTATTTCTTTTTTAGCCTTGAACTATATTGTGTGAATTTTTTATGTGAGGAAAAATGGGAGAACTAATACACATTGTAGGTTGTGTCAGTGAATAAATCCCAAGTCCTTCTCTCAAGTGAAATCAAAGACAAAAAGGGGTTGATGAAAAAAAAAAGTGAAGAAAAGAGGAAAAAAACAAAAATGAGAAAAAGAAAGGAAGAAAAAATATAAGTATATGTGTGTGTGTGTGTGTGTGAATTATTGTGCCCCCAAAGCAAATAAAAAGAGAAAATGAAAAGGGGATCAAAAGTTAAATGAAAAAGAAAGCTGCAAAAACGTGTAAAAGTTCTCTTGATTTCTGAGTTTTTTAATATGATTGAGTGGAACCCTTTGTTAGTCTATTTCTTTCACTACCTACCTTACATTACATGTTTGGTCCCATTACAGCCTAACATGTCTCACTTATTTGAAATTTGTGGATTTATTTGAGTTAAGTTGATTGATCTACAGAGTTGTGAACTTGTTCTTTGAATTGTGATCTTGAGTGTAACTGTCTATCAATATAACACTGTAAAACACTAAGAGATGTTGAATAGAGCGAATTTGAAGCTCTTTAAGATTGTTTGCATGTTAATTATAACCCTAATGGATTCCTAAGTGAATTTTTTATGCCCATTGTGTGAGTTTTTACTTGTTGAATAAAATGGGAATTTTCGTTGCATGAGTTTTGACTTAGGAGAATTTGTTTTGATTGGGAACTAGAATAATTGCTTGAGGACAAGCAAAGATCAAGTGTGGGGAGGTTGATAAATCACTTTTTGAGTGATATTTTATGTGAGTTTTTGTGGCATTTTGCATGAATTTTCTTGGCAGAACTCACGTTTGGACACTAGTTTTGTATTGTAGAAGTACAGCCGCTCAATTGAGTGCAAGAGTTGAAAATTATATAGTTTATGAAGATTTGAAGACTCTGCACTTAATCACGGTCATGGTATATTTACCACGACCATGGTAAGCAACATGGCCACTGTAACACCCCGTAGGCCTCCGACGTGTTATCATTAATAATATCAGTTTAACACTTAAAACATAGTTTATAAAACTCAGCGGAAAGACAGAATCGCTTTTCTTGATACATTATGTATGGAATAACATAAATCACCTAAAAGTCACACAAAGCACATAAGGCACACCCCTACTGATCCAGTTTATCATAACATAACCCATAAAGACAGATAACTAACAGAGTTAGGCAGATTCATATAATATACAGCAGTAGTACTCAGGAGAACATGTCTCATATACATATCATAAATAGTCCTGTACAACAATACATCAAGGCTCACACCTCATCGTGTGATACAAAATAATATCAGCCCTCACAGAGGGTATACAGAACTATACAATCCTCATCTGGTGTATATACACACCATCCCTGCTCTAGGGTACAAAAATATAAGCAAAACAATCCAAAAA
>PYAF01000873.1:690431-704136 GCA_007407185.1 Glycine tomentella
CCTCTATTTATAGTGTGAATGAACTTGTTTAACAAGCCTTGGCCATGAAAATATCACTTAAGTTATGATTACTTAGCTTTCCAAATGGACCAATGGCAAGACTCCTTGCTTTTCAACCATCCAAGTGTCCATTTTCTTGATTTTTCTCAACACTTCTTCATTCTTCTTGATGTGCACGTGGAGTAGCTTGGCTTGTAGATCAATCTTCACAAATTTTCGTGGAATGGCTAGATTTTAAGAAGATTTCGTGTTTTTCCTTTATCCCAAAACCCGTTTTAGTAAAATAGAGATTTTGGATTCGTTAACCGTTGGATCTCTTTAAAATTTTAAGGGCACACTAATATCTCACATATATAACTTTTGACCGTTGGGATTAGTAAAATAATGTCTATATCTGTCTACGTGCAAGATGGAAGAGTGTAGAGAAATCTTGGATTATTTTTATATTATCTTGCATCCAAGCCATACAAGTGTCATGCCACTTGTTTCTATCATGTGGCTTGCTTTCCAAGTGGCTTATCATGAATTTTCTTGCCTCTTATACATGTTTTCTCACATGAAGGACCAATCTAAAGGGAAGGAATACCAATTTTTCTTCCTTTCATGCCACATGTGGTCATTTTTGATGATGAATAAAAATCTAGTTTTAATATGGCATTTTCTTAAAAAGAAATCCAATTTAATTTGAATTCTTTTATCTAAATAAAATTTTGAATATTAGAATTCTAGATGTTCCTAAGAATTTATCCCAATGATAGTTTAAATTAATCCCAAGCAGTCTTATACAGGGCAATACATAAACCTTTTATTCTAGACTATATCTTTATCTTGTTTTTGATTGGTCTATACTTCTTCTAACCGTCAAAATTACTAAATCATTTTAAATAGGTCTATTCATCCTATAATTAGGAGAAAATTCTATAGATTTTATGTACCATTTTTCCATATTTTTCTGATGCTTGAGTTTTCTTGAATACAGCCTCAAAGTTATCATCTTCTAAAATTTGTAGAAATTTTATTCTAGAGTTTTGTGTCACAAAATATGTTGATACTTAGTCAGTTAAGTGTATTCTATAATTTCATCAAGTTTCTACAAAATTTCTAAAGTTATTTGAGCATTTTTGGCCTAGAGCATTCAACCTAGGGGTATTTTGGTCATTTTCAAAAATGTCCAGGGGCATTTTTGACATTTTCATCTTAAGGGTTTTTCTAGTAATTTCTACTTCCTGGAAAGAGTGATATAGTTATTTTTCTCTAAACATACATTTTTATAATTTTGGGGATGTTACACCTGGAACCGTCGTAGAATGACGTCTTTGTAGTAGTGAGATTTCGTTAATTTAAAATAGCGTCGTTTACAATTTTAGGTATGCAACTTTTTTATTATATTTCAAATTATTTCTTAAATGTTATTATACATATAATTATTATATTTGTGTGTATCTATATTTATAGGACAATGTTTTGTTCATTACTTATTATTTTGTATGGGAGGAAAGTGAAACTCTTATGTTTGAAATGATTACCAGAAAGGTTAGTGTTCTTTTATATGTTTGCTTTGATATATAATCATTGACAATTATTTGTTTAAATTTTTAATATTATGTAAATTTATGTAATTATAATAAATATTTTGATAATTTGATATGTCAAATTTTTTAGCATGGACAAAAATTATTTCCTAACTCCACCACTGAATAAGGGTGATATATATTATCATGCACCTTTTTATACATAAATTTAAGTATTATTTATGATTCTCTTTAAAAAAAAAGCATTATTTATGATTTTGATAATGTATTAATATTTGAAATTATATTTATCTACAAGTTATATCTTTCAAACTAATTTTTTCAATGTATTCTGCATTAAATGATTAAAAGAAAGCAAACCAACAATTAGTGATTTGTTATACTTTTTGTAATTATTTTGTATTATTCTCTGTTCTCAAAATTAATTAAAATGGTTTTAAATATCTGATTAAAACATTAAAATAGTTTTGGTGAAAATTTTATCAGGAATAATAAATAACATATAAAGAAGGTTAATTTTATAAAATATTAGAATTCACGATGAAATGAAATGATGCGTATATATAATCATCTTTTCTGCACTCGATCTTATATATATAGCTAAAGAAACCTTGTAAATTAAGGAATTATTTTTGCTTAATAAAGATTCAATACTTTTTTTTGATACCGATCCTAACTACTACATCATCACTGTATATAAAAATAAAACATGAAAGAATTTTATGTGAACAAGGAATTGAACCCCTCTTTATTGTAAAATATATATTATGTCATATAAAAATGAAATATCAAGTGAAGAAATTTTTTGGAAGTCCCCCAACTTAATCAACTAAATGACAACTTTGAACAGTTTAATACTGCGTACTTTCACTTTCGAATCTTGATTCTTATACTGTTAATCTACATATGAACTCTTTTATAAGTGTTTTTGTCCTTATAGACAAAAACATTCAAACTTTAAAAAAAGGTCTTTTAAAAACACTTTCTAAAAGCTAAAATTCTAATTATCAAATTAAAATTCAATATTTTAGGCGCAAGTGTGTGTGAAGATACATTTATAAAAATATGATATTACAATCATTATCCTTGTGGTGTGTTTAAAGAATTAAATATGAAAAATCATTAAGAAAAGTAACTTTAGATATCATTAATATTTTTTATTGTGATTTAATTAGTTAATAATATTTTTATTTATTGATTTTACAATTAAAATAAAATAAAATTCCGGTCCTATTGAATTTCATATTTTAAGTTTTAATTCGTCTATTTTTTTTTTACCTTTTTTAGTCACTCGTTTATTTTTTTCTAATAATTATTATTCCCTAAGAGGCTAAGAGGAACTGGAAATGCCAAAATGGTAATAAAATGGCAAAATGTTAACCTCACAAAGACTAATAATGGGGGAAAAATCTAATGAGCAATAAAAAAATTATACTAAAAATAACAAAAAGTTTTAGAGAGATTAAAACTCAAAATCTGAAAATTGATATGGAGTAAAATGTTATTTAATGCTTATAATTATTATATTTTGGTTTGTATGAAAGATATTCCCTAATAACTGACAATTTGGAGTCTAACTTTTCCGACATGAATATCACTAAAATAGGCATTGTTTCTTTCAACGAGTTTTTGGAAAAAAAATTAAAAATAATATAAAATAATTAAAAAAATAGGTAAATGGTGCAACCGGGAAACAAATTGGCGAAATGGTGCACCCAAACACGCCAAGGCTAGGCGTGTTTAAACACGCCCTAGCCAAGCTTGTTTGGGTCCCATTTTGCCTATATATAGTCCCAAAATTTCACTTTTTACCATTTCACCTTCTCTCTAAAAGTTGGTCTGGCTTCTCTCTAGAGCTGAGGAGTGGATTTTCTCTGAAGCGAAGCCCTGTCGACAGCGAAGCCCTGCCAACAAGTAAGTGGATTTAACAATTGTGCATATTATTTAATCTATTATATTTTTTAATTAGAAAATTGTTAGGGCCATATGAACTTGTTAGCGACATAGATGTTAGGTTTAATGTGTTGTGTTTATGTTTTAGGGCTTGAGTTGAGATTTAGGGTTTATGGATTCTAGTTTAGTTTTAGGGCTTATGTTGTGATTAGGGTTTAGGGCTTGGGTTACAGACTTAGGGTTTATGGATTCCTGTTTAGTTTGAGGGCTTATGTTGTGATTAGGGTTTAGGGCTTGGGTTACAGATTTAGGGTTTATGGATTCTGTTTTAGGGTTTGGGGCTTATGTTGTGATTAGGGTTTAGGGCTTAGGTTACATATTTAGGGTTTATGGATTCCGATTTATGGTTTAGGGCTTATGTTGTGATTAGGGTTTAGGTCTTGGGTTACAGACTTAGGGTTTATGGATTCTGGTTTAGATTTAGGGCTTATGTTGTGATTAGGGTTTAGGGCTTGGGTTACAGACTTAGGGTTTATGGATTCCGGTTTAGTTTGAGGGCTTATGTTGTGATTAGGGTTTAGGGCTTAGTTACAGATTTAGGGTTTATGGATTCCGGTTTAGGGTTTGGGGCTTATGTTGTGATTAGGGTTTAGGGCTTGCGTTACAGATTTAGGGTTTATGGATTCAAAAATAAATAAATCTCTACTTTATATATGTATATATAAGAAATGCATGTCTATTGTCTAGTCACATCAAAAACTGCATCTGTAAAGACACGCTCTGCTTGTGTACTTTCCTTCTTTTATCACATGCTACATCTCCTTATAACCAATAATAGTGCCTTCGTAGTTGTTGTACAGTAAACATACAGTGTCCGCTTATTAGTTTATCATGCTAAGTTGTTGTTGTTATTATTATTGTTATTATTATTATTATTATTATTATTATTATTATTATTATTATTATTATTATTAATATTATAGTAGTCCTTGGCATAGCGTGATTTGATTCCGCAAGAGTCATGGCCACAAGGACACTGTATGTTCCTGTTGGAGGAAATAGTGGAATATTTTCTAGGTGAGAAATGTTTGGTTTTGGGGGATTTGGAAGGACAGCACTAAGACCAACGTCCTCACTGATGACACTTGTAACAAGTGATTTGCTGCATTCGTTTGCCAAGTTGTTGAGAGCAGTTTGCGGGGATTGAAGGGCTACTTTGAGGACTATGAGCATGAGCTGATGAAGAAGATGAATGGGAGAAAGACATGATCAGACGTTTTCTTTCTTGTTGTGTTTTGCTTCTTCTCTATGTATATGATAATGGACTTGGCACTACTGGAAACAATGTACGTCGAGGTTCTTGCTTTTAGGGTGTGTGGGTTTATGGGTTAGGTGTATGTTGGTGGTTTAAATGGTTTAGGGTTTGTGTTAAATGGTTTGGATTTTGGGTATAGGGTTTAGGATTGGCGGTCCATGGTTGTAGGGGGTATGCAGGGGGTAGGGTTTAGGGTTTATGGTTTCAGTGGGCATGGGTACAGGGTGTTAGGCTTTATGGTTAATGATTAACTGTAGATGTTGATTAGGTTGATGGGGATGGCATAGTAGTCCTTGCCATAGCGTGAGTTCATTCCGCAAGAGCCATGGCCACAAGGGCACTGTATGTTCCTGTTGGATGGGAGAAAGACATGATCACACGTTTTCTTAATGTGTTGTGTTTTGCTTCTTCTCAATGTAGAGTGAAGAGTGAAGAGAGTGATTGGTGTTGTGTCTATGTTTTTGTCCTTGTCTAGTTCATGAAGTTGTCAAAAATGGCACTAGACATACGATAGCTCGAAACACAGGGCTAAACGATAACCCGTGACTTTATTCCACTCCCGAGGTCAGTCAAGGCCCTAATTCCTCGATAACAGGGTCAGTGTGATTTTTTCTTGTTGTGTTTTGCTTCTTATCTGTGTATATGATGATAGACTTGGCACAAGTGGAAATAATGTACGTCGAGGTTCATGTTTTTAGGGTTTGGGGGGTTAAGGTTAATGGTTTAGTGTTTAAGGTGTATGGGTTTATGGGTAAGGTGTATGTTGGTTTAAATGGCTAGGGTTTGTGTTAAATGGTTTGGATTTAAGGTATAGGGTTTAGGATTGGCGATCCAGGGTTGTAGGGGGTATGGTTTAGGGTTTATGGTTTCGGTGGGCATGGGTACATGGTGTTAGGGTTTATGGTTAATGATTTACTGTATATGTTGGTTAGGTTGATGGGGCAGGCATAGTAGTCCTTGCCATAGCGTGATTTGATTTCACAAGAGTCATGGCCACAAGGGCACTGTATGTTCCTGTTGGAAGGAATAGTGGAATATTTTCTAGGTGAGAAAGGTTTGGTTTTGGGGGATTTGGAAGGACAACACTAAGACCAACGTCCTCACTGATGACACTTGTAACAAGTGATTTGTTGCATTCGTTTGCCAAGTTGTTGAGAGCAGTTTGCGGGGATTGAAGGGTTACTCTGAGGACTATGAGCATGAGCTGATGAAGAAGGTGAATGGGAGAAAGACATGATCAGACGTTTTCTTTCTTGTTGTGTTTTGCTTCTTCTCTGTGTATATGATGATGGACTTGGCACTACTAGAAACAATGTACGTCGAGGTTCTTGCTTTTAGGGTTTGGGGGGTTCAGGTTAATGCACAAGTGGAAACAATGCACGAGTAGGACAATTCCTCCCTGTCAGGTATAACAACTGGATACTGATTAGATGGCTGATTCATCAAGGGTTTAGGGTTTAAGTTTTGGTGGGCATGGATACATGGTGTTTGTGTTAGGGTTTATGGTTTAACGTTTTTGATATATAAGAAAATTTTGTTTGAATGATTTGTTAATCGTTAATATTTTGTTTACCATGATTTTAAATTTTTGTATATGAAAATACTGATTAGATGGTTGATTCATCCTATGGATCCGACAGCCTATGTTGTCCCTACCCCATACAAGTGGGGCGCTTTGCATAGGCGTATTCAGTGCACCCACGTTTCTCAAGTTGTGTGGAACGAGGGCACACCTCGAGTATTGAAGACTCGACGTGGTAAGGTGACGGGTGGACCACACCCTGACGATATACCCGATGTCGTTTCTGATATGTTGCGCGATGCTGGGTTTCTTCATGTCGCAGGCATGCGACATATTCAGGTATGCAACTATGCAACTATGAAATGAGTAAAGACTTGTTAATTTCATAAATGTACTTGTTAATTAATTATTATTTTCTTTAGATGGATTTTGGGCTTATTAGTGCTCTGGTTGAACGATGGAGGCCAGAGACTCACACCTTCCACATGCCATAGGGAGAGATGACCATCACGTTGGAAGACGTGGCTGGTATTGTGGGATTGCCCACAGAGGGCAATGTTGTTACTAGAGTGACGGTAGCCGATTGGGCAACCGTCATTGAGGACATTTTTGGTCACAAACCTGAGGAGGACACCGAGTTGAGAGGTGGATATTTGCACCTGTCTTTCTTTGATAGACATTTTGCACATTGGGGTGAGGTGGTTCCCGAATTGGTTAACATGACGTGGTTTACGAAGGCCCACATTGCACGGCTTATTGGAGCATGGCTGCTGAGCGACCGATCTGGAGGTAGCATGATCGCCACATGATATATCTCGTTGCTTGCAGGGGATTTCATGGACATCGGTGGATATAGCTGGGGCTCAGCTGTCCTTGCACATTTGTTTAGACAAATGTGCGAGTGTACAGATCCAGCCAGGATTGACATTGGTGGGTGTCATATGCTGCTTCAGGTGTGGGCATGGCTGAGATTCCCACCCATTGCTCCAGCTATTCCGCTGCCTACTCAGGCAGAGTGGCATTTCGGACACCGGTATGTGTGACTATATGTTGTTTTTGTTTACAATTTTAACAATTAAGTGTTGATTTGAGGGGGAGCTACATGAAGATTACATGAAGATCAAGAAATGTGAAGTCTTGGATGAAGTTTTGGCTTTCAACATGCATAAAGCCTTGAAGATGAAAGTTTGTGCTTAAATGTAAAAGGATTGAAAGCATTCTGATGATCCAAGCTTTGCATGAATACCTTTCATACAAATTTTAAGCATTGCATCATATAAGCTTTAAGTAATTGCTTTGGAACTTAAGAAAAAGCTAAGTATTTTGAAAAAAATAGTCTAAATCCGGATTAATCGATTACTACCTTAACAGAATCGATTATTTTACTCATCCAGCTTTCTGGAAAATCATCATGAACACTTTAATCGATTACTTGAACCTTAGCATACTTGGAATTTGGCTGAGTGACTGGTTTAATCGATTACCACGTAGCCATAATCGATTACATGCTTGTTTTGAAAATATAGTCACGTTGCCTTAATCGATTACGACTTCTTGAAATCGATTATTTAGTTCACCTCATGTTTTGCACTCACATTGTCTTAATCGATTACCAATAAATGTAATCGATTATATTACACAAACATGATTTTTAACATGGTCTGGCCTAATCGATTATTATGGACTGTAATCGATTATTTTGCTTCAACATGTTTTTTGCTCAATGTGCTTTAATCGATTACATGTCGGGTTAATCGATTATTTGACCCGTTAACTGAAATCAAGAACTTACCAAGAACGTTTTAATCGATTACAGGAGCTTGTGGAGCGCTTTTAATCGATTGATTCAGTTACGAATTTCAGTATAAATAGAACCCTTGCCTTGTGTGATAAAAGGACTGAGAGAATCAAGTACAGAACTTATATTTTCGAATTCTGAGCATTGAAAATGCTTTCTAAGGATTCACAAAGGCATTCTTCTATGTTCATAGGGTCTTGCTTCCATTGATTCATCTATGGGTCACTAAGGTTCTAGTGAAGCAAAGCAATCTTTCACAAAGGCTAAGGAAAACTGATTCTGCATAACTGTTTCTGCATTCAACCTGAGATTTTCATTATTATGCATTTCATTATTGGATCATCAGGTGAATTCTTTCCTTAATCTTTGTGGGTGTAAAGTTTTCTGTTGTAACTTTGATTTTGTTGTTCTATTGTAAGTGGGTTTTTTTCTTGCAAGGGTGGAGATAGTGTTTCTCCAAGGACAGCTGAGTAGTGTTCTCAGTGTGGGTGTGGCTTCTAAGGGTCTAATAGGGTTTTAGATCTCTGAACCTTATCTAGGGTTGATAAGGAGAAGCTTGTAATTGCTTGTAAGAATATTATTTGCAATAGTGGAACTCTACTCTAGCATTGAGTAGAAGAAAACTGGATGTAGCCTCAGACTGTTTGAGGTGAACCAGTATAAACCTTGTGTGTTTATTCTTATTCTACATGTTTGATTAGTTTCTTAGTGAATTCTGTTTTACATCTTGGTTCTTGATGCATTACATGTCTTGTATTGATATTGGATAAAAGTTCTTGGTTGTATTTGTGATAAAGATCCTAAAAGGCAAAAACTCTGATTTTGATAAAATGATTTTGATTACTCAAAAAATTATAAATTACCAAGACTAACCAATTCACCCCCCCTCTTGGTTAAGTGTGAAGTGTTCCTATATTCTACAATTGGCATCAAGAGCTAGGTCTTGTAAGATACTCAAGATCACTGCATTTTTTTCAAAATGAACACCTCACAAATAACCTTTAAGGAAGGAGCATCCTTAAACAGACCTCCTTTGTTTGAGGGGGAGCATTTCAGCTTTTGGAAAAATAGAATGAAGATCTTTATTCAATCTAATGATCCAGGAGCATGGAATGCTATTGAAAAAGGTCCTAGAGTACCTATTAAAATGATAGATAACAATATGATTCCCAAAGATTGGGATGAAATGAATGATGATGAAAAAAGAATTTTTCAGTGTGATTTTAATGCAAAGAACATGATAACCTCTGCTCTATCTTCTGATGAATTTTTCAGAACCGTTCGTTGTACAAGTGCCAAGGAAATGTGGGAGATGCTTGAAATCACCCATGAAGGGACTGAGGAAGTAAGGAGATCAAGAAAGCATTCTTTGATTCATGAATATGAAATGTTTAAGATGAATCAAAATGAAAGTATTTCTCAGCTTCAAACAAGGTTCACACATATTGTGAATCACCTCTTGGGACTTGGCAAAACCTTTGATGCTGAAGAACTTAACATCAAGATTCTGAAATGTCTCACTAAAACCCAAAGTAACAGCCATCAAGGAATCCAAAGATCTTTCGAAAATGACAATGGCTTCACTTTTTGGTAAGTTGCTTGAATATGAGTTTGAATTGTCTCAACTAACTTTTGGTGAAGATGCTGAAAGGAAAAGCAAGGGAATAGCACTTAAATCTGCAGCACCCAAAGTAGAGAAAGATGAAGACTCTAGTGATGAGGAGGAAGATGAAAGCATGAATTTGATTGTAAAGAAGTTCAACAAATTTATGAAGAAGAACAAGGGCAGAAATTTTGTAAGGAACAATAAGAACAAGTCTGCAAACAACAGCACTAGCAACTTCAAGAAAATGGACAGCAGCTATACTTGCTTTGAATGTGGCAAACCGGGTCACATTAAAACAGAATGCTCCATATACTTGAAGAAACAACAGCAAGACAGCAAAGGGAAGAAGGAAGCTAAGCCTAGAAGAGCATACATTGCATGGGAAGACAATGAATCTTCTACCTCTGAATCCTCTGCTGATATGGAAGAAGCAAACATGTGCCTCACCTCAATCATCAATAAAGAAAATGATGATCTTTTGGATGAAGATGAGGAGGTAACTTCTGAACTTGAACAAGCTGTTTTAGCATTTCAAGAAATGCACAAAGAGGCCAAAAAGCTAGCTAAGTCTAATAGCAAGCTTAAAAAGAGTATGGAGGAACATCTTGCTAAAATAGTGGAGCTACAAACTGAAGTTTGTAACCTAAAGAAAGAAAATGATCTGACTTCAAGTTACAAATCAAGTGGATGTATGTGCACCTCTTCCTCTACATCTAGTGACAAGTATGAAATGCTGCAAAAAGTTTTTGATGAATATAGAATCAATCAAGAAGAAAAGTACTTGCAGTTGGTTTCAAAAAATCAAGAATTGATTGACATCTTTGAAAAGCTCAACAAGGGAAAATGTGATTTAGATGAAATGTTGAGTGCCCAAAAACAGTTTGGAGACACCTCTGGTTTGGGTTATAAAAAGAACTTTAAAAAAGTCCAAAAGACTACATTTGTACTCCCAAAACATAAGCAAAAGAAAAAGCCAAGAGTCAATCAAAGAAGGTTTTCTAGAAAAAGATATAATGTTGTAACTTGTCACTATTGTATGAAAAGGGATCACATAGCTTACCATTGTTTTGCAAGAAGGTTTTATGTCCCAAATGGTGAATGCATTTGGGTAGAAAAGAAAAAGAAAACAGCTAACTCACTTGGACCCAAAAGAAAATGGGAACCTATTCTTTTGAAGTAATTTGTTTCTTTTGTAGGTGTGTCTAAGAGCAAGCTCTTCTCTATGGTATCTTGATAGTGGATGCTCAAGACACATGACGGGTGACATGTCCTTGCTCAGGAATCTCACTTTTAAAGATGGGGGGCTTTGTCACATATGGAGATAACAACAAAGGAAAAATATTGGGTGAAGGAAGCATTGGTGACAGCTTAAATACCAAAATCAGCAATGTGCTCTATGTTGAAGGCTTGAAGCACAACTTACTAAGCATTAGCCAACTATGTGACAAAGGCTACAAGATTTCCTTCAATCAAGATTGCTGTTTAATTTGTGATGGTAAGAATGAAGAGGTAATTCACATAGGCAAGAGGAAAGGTAATGTGTATCTACTCTCTATTAACCATGCATTGTTCCACAAAACCACATGCTTATTGAGTAAAATAGATGAAACATGGCTGTGGCATAGGAGAGCTAGTCATATAAATATGCATCATATGAATAAGCTTATCAAGAGGGACTTAGTTATTGGCTTGCCAAAACTCAAATTTGAAAAGGACAAATTGTGTGATGCATGTCAAAAGGGGAAACAAACAAAAATATCTTTTCAAAGCAAAAACATTGTTTCCACCTCTAGACCACTTGAGCTTTTACACACGGATTTGTTTGGTCCTTCAAGAACTATGAGTTTAGGGGGCAATTACTATGGATTAGTTATTGTTGATGATTTCTCTAGATTCACTTGGACTTTGTTTTTGAAATCCAAGAGTGATGCTTTCCATTCATTTCAAAAATTAGCCAAACTTGTTCAAAATGAAAAAGGGTGTAAAATTGTTTCAATTAGAAGTGATCATGGTGGAGAATTCCAAAATGAAGATTTTAAAAAATTCTGTGAGGAAAATGGGATTAACTACAATTTTTCAGCTCCAAGAACACCTAAACAAAATGGTGTTGTGGAGAGGAAAAACAGATCACTTGAAGAAGGTGCTAGGACACTTCTAAATGAAACAAATTTACCCAAATATTTTTGGGCTGATGCTATTAACACAGTTTGCTATACCTTAAATAGACTTCTCATAAGACCTTTTGAAGAAAACCCCTTATGAGTTGTATAAAGGAAGAAAGCCCAATGTTTCTCACTTAAGAACCTTTGGCTGTAAATGCTTTGTTTTAAATAATGGAAAGGAATCACTTGGGAAGTTTGATGCAAAAGCTGATGAAGCTATCTTTCTTGGATATTCATTACAAAGCAAGGCATATAGAGTTTTCAATAAAAGAACCATGTGCATTGAGGAATCTATCCATGTAATTTGTGATGAATCTAACCCCTCAAAAGAGGAAAAAGCTTGTGATGATGATGCAGGAAATGTAGAGCAGAATATTCAACTTGAGAAGATGTCTATCAATGAGAAAAATGAACCAAGTGTTGAAGAAGGTTCATCAACACCAAAACAATTGCCTAAGGAGTGGAGAACCACAAGAGACCTTTCACTAGATAACATCATCGGTGAAGTATCAAAGGGAGTCTCTACTAGATCCTCACTTAGAAATTTATGTTGTGACATGGCTTTTGTTTCTCAAATTGAACCAAAAGATATCAATCATGCTTTGCAAGAAGAACATTGGATGCATGTCATGCATGAAGAGTTAAATCAATTTAAAAGAAATGAAGTTTGGGAACTTGTTCCTAAACCCCCATCCATTAAGCCTATTGGTACTAAATGGGTTTTTAGAAACAAGCTGGATGAAAGTGGAATTATAGTTAAAAATAAAGCTAGATTGGTTGCAAAAGGTTACAACCAAGAGGAAGGTATTGACTATGAGGAAACTTAAGCTCCAGTCGCAAGGTTAGAAGCTATTAGGTTGCTACTTGCTTATGCTTGCATTATGGGTTTTAACCTTTTTCAAATGGATGTGAAAAGTGCATTTTTAAATGGCTATATTGAGGAGGATATATATGTTGAACAACCTCCAGGATTTTCTGATTTCCAGCATCCAAATCATGTTTTCAAACTTAAGAAAGTCCTTTATGGTCTTAAACAAGCACCTAGATCATGGTATGAAAGGTTGAGTAAGTTTTTACTCGATCAATATTTTATAAGGAGCAATGTTGACAAAACCTTGTTCATCAAAAGGCAAAAGAATGATATTTTACTGGTTCAAATCTATGTTGATGATATTATCTTTGGTTCAACTAATCCAAAACTTTGCAAAGAATTTTCTGCAGTTATGCAACAAGAGTTTGAGATGTCTATGATGGGAGAGCTGACATTCTTCCTAGGATTACAAGTCAAGCAATTGGAAAATAGAACTTTCCTTAATCAATCAAAGTATTGCCTTGAAGTAATCAAGAAGTTTGAAATGGATAAAAGCAAAGATGCTGCAACACCTATGGCAACTTCAACCTATCTTGATATAGATGAAAGAGGAAAGAAAGTAGATGAATCCAAGTATAGAGGGATGATTGGCTCATTACTCTACTTAACAGCTAGTAGACCGATCATGCTAAGTGTTTGCTTGTGTGCAAGATATCAAGCAAACCCAAAGGAGTCTCATCTTACTGCTGTAAAGAGGATCATCAAATATCTCAAGGCAACACCCAAAGTTGGACTTTGGTATCCTAGAGATGCATCTATCAATATTATTGGTTATTCAGATTCTGATTTTGCAGGGTGCAAGCTTGATAGAAAAAGCACTAGTGGAACTTGTCATCTCCTTGGAAGCTTACTTATTTCTTGGCACTACAAGAAACAAGCATATGTAGCTTTATCCACTGCAGAAGCTGAGTATATTTCAGCTGGTAGTTGCTGTGCACAGAGTATTTGGCTCAAGCAACAACTACAAGACTATGGAGTTGAGTTAAAGGAGATTCCACCGCTGTGC
>PYAF01000873.1:704236-715171 GCA_007407185.1 Glycine tomentella
CAAAGAATCCTGTGATGCATTCAAGGACCAAGCATATTGAGATTAGACATCATTTTATAAGAGATCATGTGCAAAAAGGTAACATAAAGGTAGAATTTATTGATACACATCATCAACTTGCTGATATATTTACAAAACCTCTGCCTAAGGATAGATTTTACACTCTTAGAAACATGCTAGGAATTCTTGATGAACATAAAATATGCTAGCTTGTTTGCTATATGATTCATGTGCTATGTGAAATGGCTCTGACCATTATCATTGCTGAAATTATATGGAAAGTTGTATCATTGTTAGAATGCCATATGCCTATGAATAAAAAGTTGTATCAGAAGTTAAAAGATTTGTTTTTCTACTACTCATGTTGTAATAATCGATTAAAACTCAGAATAATCGATTAAATTCATTAAAAGTGGAAGTCATTATGAAAATTATACTTATGTAATCGATTACATCTATGACGTAATCGATTACGCTTCATAAATGAAAATTTATGTTCTCCTGTAATAATCGATTACCATGATTCAAAATTAAATTTTGAAAATTTGAGGGTCGCTGTAATAATCGATTACCATACGGGTTAATCGATTAAAATGTTCATATCTATGTTTGAATTGCCATTCTTAAGCAAATAATCGATTACATAAGCAATATAATCGATTATTGTTCATCTTCAACCTCTAGAAATCATTATTATAATCGATTACATCACGGATTAATCGATTACACTGTGTAAACTTTGTTATACTTGGTCTGGAATAATCGATTACATAAGGATATAATCGATTATTTAAACTGTTATACGATTTCTGACAGTTTTTTTGGGATTTCGTAACTACTCTATCACCTGGATTTTGTGCCTTAAACCTCCATTAACTTGCATTAACTGCTTACAACAGCTATATTTTTCAAATTCCAATCATTTTGTGCTTAATCTATGCCTATAAATAACAGCTTAGTGAATAAATTTTTCTTTGCACCAAAATCATTCTCTCTTGCATTCTCTTCTGTGTCTGAGTCTGTCACTCTCATTCCTCCATCTGTTCTTGCTCGGATACCATCATTTGTGCTCTGATACCATACTCCTCTCTGTTTCATTCAAAATGTCTGCACCAAAAAAAGTTAGAACAGGCAAGAGAAAGGTAGTGAGTCATCCTCAAACCCCCAACCTCAACCTCCACCTGATAGACTTAGTTTATGGTTCACTAAAGAGGCAGATAAAATGAATTATCTGCAGTTCAATGCTACTAAACCAATTTGCTCACCCAAGTACATTAGTTTAGATTGGTTTATCCAAGAAGGTTTTGTGTTTCCAGCCCTATTAGAGACCCAAGGTCTTAGGCATTTTATGGAGATGAAGGGTACCTATTACCCTGATCTAGTTAGAGTTTTCTACACTTATGGCAAAGGCTCTATGCAGGGCTATTTTAAGTCTATTGTTAAAGGGGTAGAAATGGTGATAACCCCTGAGATATGGGAAACAGTAGTTGGGGTAGTAAATGATGGGGAGAGGAAGTTTGAAGAAACCCCTGGTGGCTACAACAAAATAGGTACCTATAGAGAGTTTCTCACTGACCCTAACCAACCCATTAGGTTGAGCACTGGTCCCATGGCTCCTAAAAACAGGCTCCTACACTACCTTATAACCTATATTCTGACTCCAAGGGCAACTAATCATGCCCAAGCCACTGATGAGGACCTACAACTCATGTATGGTCTCATCAATTCCATTCCTATGAATTGGGTTCTTATATTCCAGGAAATTATGATGAAGTCTAAGAGGCTTGTCAACTATCCATTCCTTTATCCAGTCTTAGTCTCTAGATTTATTGATCATTTTGGCATTGATGTGTCAAATGAAGTGCTGGATAACACCAACTCCTCCAACAGCCTAATCCAAGAGAAACATCTTTCTAAACTTGGCCTGCACAAGACCCCAGATGGCTGGGTAATGGAACAACAACCACAACAAGGGCCTCAGCAACAAGAACCATTTGTTGCTGATAGTGAAGATGTGGCTGTTTCCAGTGAAGGAGATCAATTTGAACAGACCCTCTACACTCAATTTGAAGCCTTGATGCTGACCAAGATGGATGGCCTCTGGCAAATGCAACATGACTTCCAGGCTGAAGTCAAAGGCTCATTCAGAGAGATTAATGAGAGATTGGATGACATTGAAGCTACTCTCAGAATGGATGAAGAATCTGTAGAGTTTTAAGCCTTAATTTTCCATGTTTTATGTCTTAGTTTTTAAGTTTCAATGTACTCTATTTTTTATTTCTTATTTAAGCCTTATAATGTACTTCTCAGTTTCAATTACTGCAAAATTATGCCTTCCATTCACTGTTTATCCATTGTGCATTACATTTTTGTCTTTACAAAGCCAAATAGGGGGAGAATAATTGAAAATCAAGTGAAAACTAGAGTGCTCTGCATCATACTCTGTTTGCCCCTATTTTTCGTGCCATTTCTTTAACAGAAATTTCAGTTGCATGATTTGAAAATTTTAGGGGGAGTTAAGTGCTGAAACTGATTGCTATAAACAAATATATGTTAGGATTAAATACTGAGCTAATAACAGATGCCTTTAACACTTGTTCTTGCAAAGGATTGTAAAATTTTCAGGTGTTAAGCAAAGTGCAGAAATGGTATGAAGCTTTTCCATTCAATCACAAAGACCCTTTGCTTTTCAATTTGAAATTTGGCATGTTTAAAGCCAAAAAGGGGGAGATTGTTGATTTGAGGGGGAGCTACATGAAGATCAAGAAATGTGAAGTCTTGGATGAAGTTTTGGCTTTCAACATGCATAAAGCCTTGAAGATGAAAGTTTGTGCTTAAATGTAAAAGGATTGAAAGCATTCTGATGATCCAAGCTTTGCATGCATACCTTTCATACACATTTTAAGCATTGCATCATATAAGCTTTAAGTAATTGCTTTGGAACTTAAGAAAAAGCTAAGTATTTTGAAAAAAATAGTCTAAAGTCAGACTAATCGATTACTACCTTAACAGAATCGATTATTTTGTTCATCAAGCTTTCTGGAAAATCATCATGAACACTTTAATCGATTAACTCATTGAATTAATCGATTACTTGAACCTTAGCATACTTGGAATTTGGTTGAGTGACTGGTTTAATCGATTACCACATAGTCATAGTCGATTACATGCTTGTTTTGAAAATATAGTCACGCTGCCTTAATTGAATACCCCTTCTTGAAATCAATTATTTAGTTCACCTCATGTTTTGCACTCACGCTGTCTTAATCGAGTACCAATAAATGTAATCGATTATATTACACAAACATGATTTTTAACATGGTCTGGCTTAATCGATTATTATGGACTATAATCGATTATTTTGCTTCAACATGTTTTTTGCTCAGTGTGCTTTAATCGATTACACGTCGGGTTAATCGATTATTTGACCCGTTAACTGAAATCAAGAACTTACCAAGAACGTTTTAATCCATTACAGGAGCCTGTGGAGCGCTTTTAATCAATTAATTCAATTACGAATTTCAGTATAAATAGAACCCTTGCCTTGTGTGATAAAAGGACTGAGAGAATCAAGTACAGAACTTATATTTTCGAATTCTGAGCATTGAAAATGCTTTCTAAGGATTCACAAAGGCATTCTTCTAGGTTCATAGGGTCTTGCTTCCATTGATTCATCTATGGGTCACTAAGGTTCTAGTGAAGCAAGGCAATCTTTCACAAAGGCTAAGGAAAATTGATTCTGCATAACTGTTTCTGCATTCAACCTGAGATTTTCATTATTATGCATTTCATTATTGGATCATCAGGTGAATTCTTTCCTTAATCTTTGTGGGTGTAAAGTTTTTTGTTGTAACTTTGATTTTGTTGTTCTATTGTAAGTGGGTTTTTTTCTTGCAAGGGTGGAGATAGTGTTTCTCCAAGGACAGCTGAGTAGTGTTCTCAGTGTAGGTGTGGCTTCTAAGGGTCTAATAGGGTTTTAGATCTCTGAACCTTATCTAGGGTTGATAAGGAGAAGCTTGTAATTGCTTGTAAGAATATTATTTGCAATAGTGGAACTCTACTCTAGTGTTGAGTAGAAGAAAACTGGATGTAGCCTCATAGTGTTTGAGGTGAACCAGTACAAACCTTGTGTGTTTGTTTTTATTCTACATGTTTGATTAGTTTCTTAGTGAATTCCGTTTTACATCTTGGTTCTTGATGCATTACATGTCTTGTATTGATATTGGATAAAAGTTCTTGGTTGTATTTGTGATAAAGATCCTAAAGGGCAAAAACTCTGATTTTGATAAATTGATTTTGATTACTCAAAAAATTTTAAATTACCAAGACTAACCAATTCACCCCCCGTCTTGGTTAAGTGTGAAGTGTTCCATATTCTACATTAAGTCTTATAGTATACTAATATTAGTTATTTTGAAATTAGGTTTAATGCTTTAGGCCGGTTTAAACCGCACGAGCTGGTCTTGTATAAGATGACATTGGATTCCCTCACTCGACACGAGGTACATATAGTAGTGTTTCAATAATTGTACGTTTGCATTTGTGGAACATGTTGTTACATAATGATGTGTTATTTTGTTCTGTGCAAGTCGTATGGCAACCATATGGAGACTACGACTTTCTTGGTGCATCTGAGCATCAGTGACTGCTGTGGATGGCAACTACTCCTATTATATGCTTCCACACAGTTGAATATTCCCAGCCGGATAGATGCATGCGCCAATTCGGGAGGCATCATCCAATCCCACGTGCTCCCGGGAAGCTGAAGGGTGTGCATGACATTTCGCTGCACGGTAAACGAGAAGACAACTGGATTCGTAAGCTCAGACTATTTATTATGCAATGAGAGGTTAGGGACCAGCACATTGACCTTCCCCCCTTGATTCAGGGGTTGCTGTCACCACATCATGAGTACATGGTTTGGTACAGGGAAAACGGGAAGCGGTTCATCACGAAGAAGGGCGCGAAGATGGGTCGTGGTGTAAGTTTTGTTCACATCCTCATTTGTCTATTTAAATTAATTATGATACATGACATGACACTTATGTGTATATATTTAAAATTGTAGGTTGATGGGCTAGAGGCATTGTACTTCGCGACAACTAGCCCCAATAGGGAGGCCTTCGACTTCGATTGGGCGAATGAGGAGGTCGGTCGCTTAATGTTTGTCTTCGCCGAGAGTTGTCGCGTGGAGGAGTTAGGACCACATGCTCCCGAATCCCAGCTTCAAGAGGACCCAGAACTGTCTGTTGCAATTGGTCGTTGAAGAAAAGAGGGTCGTGGACTAGAGCGTCGACGGAGACCGATGCAGCAAGTTCCTGAGCCCATTGTTTGTCCCAGGGCGCGCATTAAGGGTTACTATAGGCCTCCTGTTATTGCATCGACATATAGGACACAACCCGTATTTTACGAGGCTACTTAGCAGGGGGGCATGGGGGCATGGACTACACCGATTTCAGTACTGAAGCCCAAATGCCTCTACCGGCCCACTCCCAGACCCATGCCGCATATGTTACTGCTGCAATGACATGTGTAGATGTTGGGTTCAATGTTGGACTAAACATTGATGCCAGCTGGACTAATGCAAACATCGACAACATGCTCTCGGAGATAAATTGTATTTCATCAGGCTGTGGGGTTTGACAACCACATTCACCATTTGTCACTAAAGCTGGTGAGCATCTTATGCCGGTATATGCAGACCAGGGCACTCCATGTCGATCTCCTTATGTCCATCCGTATGAGGCAGGCCCTTCTGATGCAGGCCAGTCTCAGCCGGACCCTTATCAGTCAGGCCCTTCTCAGGCAGCCCCGTCCGAGCCAGGTAGTTCTCAGTGACCCCGAAGACGAAGTCAACTTGATCGTCAGGCGCGTCATTTGTCGTGGCCACCACCGTCTTAGTTTTAGTCGCTATTAGTGTTTTATATTTTTTATGTTGTTTTGTAATTGATTGTATTTCGTAACTCACACTTGTTTGTAACATTTATGTTAACCATGCTCCGTCTAACTATTATTTAACAACGTTAACCCCGCAAACACTAACAATTACAGACGCCGTCAACAACACGAATTCATAACAGACACGACTTAATAAAAAAACGAAGGGGAAAACACATTTTTAATTAGAAGGATAATTAAAAACAACATCTTCAGCGTACATGTCTTATTCCATCTGGATTTGTGGTTTGTTAAAAATAGCTAAAATCTCAATTGGACAAAGACATTTCCAGTAGCTGGATTCCGCTAGCATCTTGAACACGTCTTCATTGCTTAGCAACTCTTTTATGTCATACTCGATTGTGGTGTCTAAATATTGTGCATGTGCCGGATGACGAAAAAACAATTTTCTTACCACCTGTGACATGTGAATTCCATTAGGGGGAACCCCAACAGGCGCAACTTGCTTGATGACGGCCTTTAGTGTTTCAGTGGTGCATCCAGAAGGAATTTCAAATCGGATTGGGTTTCTTCCAGTAAAGGAATAACCCACAAAATCGGCTCTTCGTGGTCTGTTCCAACTTCCGTTGTAATATAGCATTGCATCATGTGTGGGGACGATGGTGGACTGGAGTAGGTTGATTATACTATCGGGTGTTCTGTTTATGGTGCATAATATTTCTATAAGACCAGCACTCGACATTTGGTCGTGACACCTTAACATTCTGTAAACATCATCATCATTTATGAGTGCGATAGAATGAAAAAAATAGTGTTGACCTGCGTGTAGGGATGGTTGTCGATAGTAGATGTTATCCACAAAATGGTCATTGGTTAGTAGAAGGGTGTGGTGCATCCTACTCTTCAACATCTGAAACGAACACTCATTAAGAACTCGCATTGGTATTGGAGTAGCACATTGAAAACAAACACCTGTCTCGTTGTGCTTCGTTGATCCATTTGGAAAAATGAATGCTAATTTGGAGTTACCAATGTTTTGACTACTGGTTTCTCCTAAGAATGCCATGGTATGCAAAATCAATTTTGCGGGGCAAGGTATGTTGTGTCCAAGCGTCTACGGGTTAATCGCGCCCAAGTTGGGCGTGTCCAGTCACGCCTAAAGAATTCTTAGGCGTGTTTAGTGACACCGTAGTTAGGCGTGTTCAACGACGCCCTAGTTAGGTGTGTTCAATCACGCCCTTGTTAGGCGTCTTCAGTTAGGTGTGTTCAATTAACGTCGTACGTGTAACATAAATCATGATAAATAAAAAATAAGTAGCAAATGGAAATTGATGTGCACCACAACCAAAACATTATCGTCATACCTGTTACACAACATTTTTATAAATCAAATACATTTAACGTACCACTTATCAAGCAAACATAATAACAAAATCATGAAACACCACCCCGAGTAGGACAAGCTCTACGATTATGTCCAACTTGCTTGCACAGACCGCATTTAGGAACTCTCTGAGATGTTTCGACTTCGTCCATCTCGTTATGTATTCTAGTGGACCTTGGACGACCCTTTGCATGTAACATTGACTTGTCAGGTATGATAACTGGATCTTCACTCGGGGGAATAGCAAGTTCATTACCAATTGGCTGCCAAGGTAATGAATAAGCCTCAACCAACTTGGTTACCAGGAACACATCATCCACATATTGCAAAGGATTCTGACGGATATATAAAGCAGTAGCTACGACGTGGCTACAGGGGTATTTGAAGGCCTTGAACTTCCCACACTGACAAAAACGCTCACTTAGGTTTACTGAATATGACCTCTCCCAGCCATCGTCCACCTCAAATGACGTTTGCTCAAGGTTATATGTGTGTACATTATGCCCTGTAGAATGGTCTAATTATGCCTCAAAGCATCAATGACATTTTTACAGTGTCGTTGTGAATGCTGAAGCTGTGAAGTAGCCGCCTGACCCCTTCTCACAAAATATTCAACCAAACGACTGTATGTGTGCTTCACCAAAGCAGTGATAGGCATGTTCCTTGCTCCCTTGAACACCTTGTTGACTGATTCAGACAAATTTGTTGTCATATGGCCATATCTTCTCCCCTCGACATCATATGCAAGACTCCACTTTTCCTTAGGAATGTTGTCAATCCATTCTGCAACCTCAGCACTGGTATCACGGAATCGTTCAAACGCTATGTCAAATTCAGCCATACAGGGAGTATAACCTGCACAATTATAATACCATTAACATTAGTTGAGTAACACATTTTTTAATCTTACTAAATTACAAAAGCTAGGGTGAACGTACCCAAAGTCATGAGGGTCTTCTTCAATCTTGCACTCTTGAATCTTTGATTGAAATTACTGGCAATATGACGAAGGCAAAAAACGTGATGCACAAAAGGTGGTTGCCAACAGGCATGATTCTGCACTGCAGATATAATGCTCCGGTGCCGATCTGAAATGAGGCATATATTTTGCATTTGGGTTACGTGGAAGCGAGTGTTAGCAAGGAAATATTCCCAAGCTTCCAATGTCTCCCCCTCAACAATGGCAAATGCCAGTGGCAGGCATTCATTATTCCCATCCTGAGTCATGGCAATCAACAATTTTTCTTTATACTTGCCATATTAGTGAGTCCCATCAATTTGAATGATGGGTTTGCAAAATTTAAAAGTCTCGCAACACTGTCTAAAAGTCCAAAACATTCGTTGAAACACACGCTTACCTCAAACCATATAATAATCATTGGTTTGAATATCAAAAAAAGAACCTGGTGAAAAACGAAGCATGTAGTTGCACCACCTCGGCAAAAAGGCATAAGATTCTTCCCAATCTCCATAAATAATTATCATTGCTCTCTGCTTCGCATACCATGCCTTATAATATGAAACTTTAAATCCATAGCTATTGGTGATCCTCTCCTGAACCAATGCAATTGACACGCCCGGTTCCTCCTTAACCATTCCTGAAAATGAAATTGTCACATTGACATTAACAACAAACCTTAACACAAATTAATATTTCTCATATAAAGCAAAAATTTTGAGTTCATACCTACTAAAAGTGAAGCAATAATATCAACATCAAGTTGTCTGTGACCCTGTGTTATATGGTCATTTAGGCAACTGTGTTTTCCACCCCATCTTGAAACCACCCATTTCTCATCGTACATTGATTTATACACCCTAACCCTCCAAGGGCAACCATCGTTGTGAGCAACACACTTCATGGCAAACCTGTCAGGCTTGTTCTCAACCACAAATGCTTCTTGATCCTCCCTCATCAGGTTCCGCTTAATTGTAATTTGCGTCTCCTTTTTGGATGGAAATTCCTGTTGAACAAACAAATCGTCCCCTATTTGCCAGGGACCTTGCACTGAACCCAAACCTGAAGATGAACCGATAACAGATTCTTCTTCACTTAGGTGATTCCAATCAATATATGTGTAATGTGGAATTCCGTCCCAAAAAGGAATAACCCCACCGCCTTTAAATACAAAACAGTTGAATAAACATGGGTTTGCAAACTAAAATACTATAATACACAGATGAATAACTATTATACGACTTCATCATTCATTTAAGTCATGTAACATACCTTCAACAGGTTGTTCTAATTGTGTCGGTCTAACATCCAGATGGTACCGCATTTCAGACGACCCCATGTCAGTGTGTTGCTGGAATGCAGTCGCATGCACATCATAATCTTCATCATTATCGAACGTGTAACACCCCGTAGGCCTCCGACGTGTTATCATTAATAATATCAGTTCAGCGCTTAAAACATGATTTTAAAACCTCAGCAGAAGCACAGAATCATTTTCTTGATTCATTATGTATGGAATAAACATAACTCATTGAATACACACACACAAAGCATATATTTCACACCCCTGCTGATCCAGTTTCTTTTCATATCATACATCGTAAAGACAGATAACTTGAACATACAGGCAGATAGTCAAATATACAACAATAATACTCAGGGAAAAGTCTCATATATATCATAAATAGTTCTGTACAATATATACATCACAGTCCACACCACATCGTGGTGATACAAAAGAATATCCGCCCTCATCGAGGGTATACAGAACTATACATGTATCAGGTGTACACCTACACCATCCCTTATCAAGGGTACAAAATATAATCAAAACAAATCTGAGCCTTCAAGCTCCATCTGCTGCTTCTCAGTCAAGCAGAAATGTCTCTACTCGGGCCTCCTGCCCTGAGACTGCTCTCTTCGTCCATAAGAGTCACCTGAAATCATAAATCCCTACACAGGGTGAGATAACATATCTCAGTAAGCTCAGGGTCCTTGGGAAATCATTCCCACCCTAGCCCACAAATCACAATACACACATCAGGCAAACATATCAAACATGGCCCACCCACTGGCCTGGCCCTCTGGCCCTCAAATCAACATGGAGCAGCTATCTGCTCTATTCTTGCGGCAAAGCATCCCTCAATGCCTAGCAGAGAACCCTCAACGCAATGCGAAGAACCCTCAACGCATGATTTCATGGCAGAGAACCCTCAATGCCCGGCGGAGAACCCTCAACGCCTAAATACAGGGCAGAGAACCCTCAATGCCTGTATTTATCTATTGGCCAACAGATATATCTCAATCACAGCATACATTCATCCAATACAGATGCACATAATATCAATATAAGCAATGCCACAGCCAATGCATGCATCATGAATCATGACCACCACTCCCCAAGAGTGTGGTGTGCAACCAAAATGGGAATTCATCCCCAGGGACACTGAACTTACCTGTCAAAGAAGCACTTTGTAGTTCTTTCCCTGGTCTGTGGCTGTAACACCCCAAAAATTTAGGGAATTACAGACAATTACTAAGAGTAAAATGTTAATGAAAGACAGTAGAAAAATTTAAGGCAAAATGACAAGAACGCCCCTGAACAAATTCAAAAATGACGGTTATGCCCCTAGGGTGAAAATAACAACTTTGCCCTGAACAATTCTGAAAAAGACCAACATATCCCTAGATATTT
>PYAF01000873.1:715271-727865 GCA_007407185.1 Glycine tomentella
ATATGTGTTAAGAAATTTTATTTACATGATCCGTAGTGAGGAAAAATCGTTCATATTACAGACAATACATAAATTTAGCAAGCAAAGCGAAATGAAAATTCGTGAAAAAATTATACTAATCTAATTTTAATACCAAGTGGACACGAGTTTTTAAATTAAAATCAATCAAGCACGAGGGAGTAAAGAGAGGCGTTATAGTGGCTCCCGCCACCAACAATCTCACAATCAAGGCCTAATCAAGGCACATGTAATCTTATATCAAAACCAAGCCAACAGGCATCCAAGTCACAAATCATAACATATCAGAATTCCTCTATCCTAGGGTTCAATTAGAACAAGCCCTCACTAGGCTTCTCTCAGACCATACAAGGTCCACCATGGCTGCATACAAAGCATCTGAGTCATCACAGACTCAATGCAGCTCACCTAGCAGAGCATAATCTCACAGCAGCCTCATGGTTCAAAATCACTGGAACAACCTAGAACTTAACCAAGGCACCATTCCACTAGTCTCTCAGGCTCAACACAAGCATAATCAAGGCTCTGACATGGCTCCAAAACCACAAGTGACTTATTACACAAGCCACACATACAAGCCACAGAGCCAATATTCAAAGTTATCTAAATCAAAAACTGAAAGCTAATCCTTCATATATACATCGCTCTAAACAAGTTTCTCTACAGGACCCTGGGCTAATTCTAGCCCCAGCTCATATGGGTCACTATTCACAAAGAACTCCAAGGATCAAAATTAAACGGAGAAACTTGAGTCCCTTACCTCAATGGCGACCAAAAAACTTCAGGACAGCTTCCTCAAGCTCTATTGTCCTTCCCAAGCTGTGGGTCATCGCCACTCTCAAGTTCTCTGGGTTTTTCCTTCAGAATCACTTCTCACTCAATAGGGGGTTTTCAGAAAAGAAAATGAAGGATTATAGCTTTCCAAATGGTTTTCTCAAGATTAAAGGTCTTTAGGAGGTGTTTAGGCTAAGAAACTAGGTCCTAGGAAGCTTGGAACTGCTCTAATGGAGGCTGGGGTCGTGGGGAAGAAGAAGGAGTTGAATTTTCTTCCAAAAATCGCGTTTGACCCTTATATACTCAGCCTGCCCGAGCTTTGGCGCGATCCGCGCCACCTCCCGCGTTATCCGCGCCACAATGGCGGTGGTCTGGCGCCAACAGCGCCATCCCCGCGCTAACAGCGTCAACCTCCCGAGACCTGTGGCGCCATCCGCACCAACCTGGCACTATCAGCGTGAAAAACCAGAGGAAATTGTGTTTCCAGGGCACTTCTGGCGCTACCCGCGCTGCCCTTGGCGCTACCAGCGCCAACCTCTCGGCCCAGTGACGCTACTCGCGTAGTATCCACGCCCTTAGTGTGGACTTACCGAATGTGTGGCGCTACCCGCGCCATCCTGGTGCCACTTTCCAGTGGGTCTGGCGCTATCAGCGCCAACCCTGGCGCCATCCGCGCCACACCCTTAACAGGGTTTTCTGCTAAATAACCTGGCACAAAAGTGAGGGTCCTTACAGAACGCACTGGCATTCTCCTAAAGAAGACGATCTTCCATCGTGATATTTTCATCATCGTCATCATCTTCATCGTCATCCATAACCCAAGTTGGGTCATGTGAATCTTCCTGAGACATGTTTGCACCTACAGCACCATATGATGATGCAATATGTGCAGAATTACAATCGACTGACCTCCTGGGTAAAACAACATCCTCTACTGCGGTATAATCCACATACAACTCTAAAAAATTCTTCCTTGCCTGATTCAAAAATTCTTCAATCACCATTTCCAATCCATCATCCTATATTGGAAACCCCATGTATTATTCATGCTGTCATATTCTTGCCGTCAGCAAAGTGATACAAGTCTTGTCATCTAGACCTAATTTCGGACGTATCTTCTCATGCAAATCACCCAATGTTGCTTTTCGGTTGATTCATGTCATCTTTTTCTCCCCTTCAAAGACAACACCTCTTCGCACTTCAATTTTCCTTCCATTGAAAAATAACACAAGAGGAACACACTCTGCATCACTTGAACTCATTTCCTGCCCTCAACAAAAACAACAACTTCAAATTTTAAGAAACAATAAAATAAGATGAAGAACCTAAACCCTAATACACACACATGAAGCACACAAACACCCAAAACCCTAAATTATGAAACACAAACCCTAAACATTTGCCCCTATACTAAAAGCCATAACACAAGCACCATAAACCCTACCACCTAAACCCTAAACAAAACAACCTAACCATTATTCCAAACCCCCTAAACCCTAAGCCATATATCCACACACCCTAAACCCTAACCCATATGTCCACACACCTTAAACCCTAACCCACATCTCCACACACCCTAAACCCTAACCCACATCTCCACACACCCTAAACCCTGAACACTAACACACTAAATCAAACTAAACCGAAATCCATAAACCCTACATCTTTAACCTAAACCCTAAACCGTAAACACTACACATTAAACCAATATACACATTAATAATTTCCTATGAACCTAACATCTATGTCGCTAACAAGTTTATATGGCCCTAACAATTTTCTAAGTAAAAAATATAACAAGTTTAAATAATATGCAAAATTGTTTAATCAACAACTTACTTCTTTGCAGCGCTTCACTTCACAAAATATCAAATCCCAAGCTCTAGATCCTGAAGCAGAACAACTTTTACACAGAACGTCAAATGGTAGGCATATTCCTTCTGTGAAATGTTGGGGCTATATATAGGGAAAAAGGGACCCCTACACGCCTGGCTAGGGCGTGTTTAAACACGCCTAGCTTGGACTTGTTTAAACATGCCTAGCTAAGGCATGTTAGGGTATCCCAAATTCCCAATTTGTTTCCCCGTTGCACCGTTTGCCAAATTTTTTTATTAATTTGTATTATTTTTAATTTTTTGCCCAAGTTTTTTTATATGGATAGTTAGATATTGAATTCTTTGTTAGTATATTTAATAGATCTCAACTATCTACTAATTGTCACATTTTTTTTATCATATTATAAGTTGCAAATATTTACCGATTTTATTTACATTCAATTTTCTTAATCACCGTTAAAAACTTTAACTAATCATTTTTAGTAAGACTTTTTTCTCAATCATTATTTATTTTTATAATAAAACTCAAGTTAAAATCTTGCTTAAAAATATGTTTTATTTATAGGAATTTTGGGGAAGAGAGAAATATGTACCTTGAAATTAGATAAGTGTGTGAAAGAATGAAGTTTGATGTTGTTTGAAAAATGAGAGAAATGGGAGAAGAGAGAAAAATATAGTCAGACACACTCGGGAGAAAACAAAACTTCTGAAATGAAGAGATTTAATCAGAAAAGTGAAAATAAATGTAGGACCCATTAAAAAATTACAATAACATGTTTGTTTATAGATACTTTATTTAATATGTTATTACTTATTAGGGACAAATATATCTTTATAATATACACTCACTTTTGTTTAACTTTTACTTTTTTTCTGTTTTTCTCAATCCAAACAACTTAAAAATTTATATATGCTTTATTCAATCTTTCTTCTTTTTATTATAAGTTTTTTTCTTCTTAAAGTTTCTCATCATCCAAATAATACATAAGTAATTTGAATCCAATTCCACCGATAACTAGGATGACCTTTAATTGTATAATTATTACTTTTAAGACAATAATTTCTATAAGCCGTAGAAATAATGTTCTATAACTATGACTACAAAGGTGAGGAAATAAAAAGCACAACACATATAGGGGCTAGAAAAGAGACCCTACCAAATATCTAACCGGTTTATACAAGAGGCCCTACTAATCTGAAGGATGCAGACTCATGATCACGGGGTTGGATGGGGTTGGGTGGGATAGTTGCTTAAGCTTTCCATCGGATTTCTTTATGTCCCCATCAGAAGGGCCCCAGTATATTGTGGATTTTTCCTTCTCACTTCCCATCATGCAATCTTGAAAAGGTTGACCTTAATTTGGTCCCACAAAGAGCTACTCCACAAGCAATTGGAGCACATGTGAGGGCATCACTTTCTAATAACTTTATGGGAACTTATTGTGTGCTTGATAGGATGAATAATATGCACTTCAATTGTGCATGCTTCTCTGGGGTTAGGCTTGATTCCACTTAGAATCCTTCACAACTTGGAATACCACTGTGAACATAAATGGGTAAATTCATTTTATTGCATAATGTTTGTCCTTCTGAAATACTAGGTATAAACGCCAAAATTTTGAACACTATTTGTCAAATTTGCTATCTTCCCTTACCTATTACTTTTCCTTTCAATTATCCTAGCAAGGTTTAGATAACGATTCTAGGTGGAAATTGTGATAACAATCTTTTTTTTAAAAAAAAAAAAGTATACGATAAAGTTATCGAAACACATTTAATAAGTATCATGTGATTTGCATGAACATTTTTAAAATTTTAGTAAAATATTATAAATTAAAAGAAAATTTTAAAATTAATATATATATATATATACATAATTAATTTAAGTGCCATTTAAAAAAGTATGGATTAATTGAGATAATAAATAAATAATTGTTAATAGAATATGAATTTAAACTTTAACAGAAGAGAAATTAAGAATTATGTAGTGTGTGTTCAGTTTTGCTTTAAATTCATTAGACACATTTATAGTAATTAATTTCACCTAAGTGTCGAAAATAACGCAAAAGCTAATTGATGAAGCTTAAAGTATTGCTGGTCCAAGCCTTCTAGACACGTGATTAAATACACATGAATATTATTCACTGTATATAAAATCTGTTTGATATTACTACAATATTCCTATCAAGTATATGCTTATCTTTCTTTTTGCTTCTTATTTCTACTTCCTAACACACAAGAATTAAAAAACTTATCAATAGACTGTAGTATGGTTGACAAATATCCATGTCTCGTAAATATGTGATTAGGATATTTTGATCTTCAAATTTTGTATATAAAATAATATTTATTGAAAGAAATTCACTTCTTAAATAAATCTTAATATCTTAAAAAATTAGTTTCTGACTCTTGGATGAAGAATACTTTGCATTTAGGAAAAAAAATTGAATCAAAGTTTTATTTCTACTAATATATGCTCACTTTTTATTAGTCATATAATGATTTTTTTACCATGTTCTAAATGCAAAATACTAAATAAATTTATTAATAATTAATTTTTACTGGAAGATCTGAACCAAACCTAAAACTTTATTTAAAAAAAAAATAGATTCAATTCTAATTACACCAAAATAATGTTAGTCAATGTTTATCTCTAACTGAATTTTAATGTCTTCTTTAGAATTTTTTTCTGGTCCATTTTTTACTTCTATCAAACAAGTAGACTAAATATATACGGATGCATTACCAATCTCTCATTTAGATATTTTCTGGGTCCATTTTTTCTTCCTTCATATATATGCACCTAACAGTATACATACCTACCACCAAGTGGGTTTTTTCAGGGGATGTGAGGGGTTAGCCCAAACCTAGTTTCTACATTTCTTTCTCCTTCTGTTACCTTAATCATTGAATTAAAATTAACCAATGCCTCTATTTTTATTAATCAGAGGTGTCTTTGGTAATAGCCATTCCGATTCTTTTTCGTTTTCGGTTTTTTTTTTTTTTAGATTCATTTATAACAATTTGACGGTGACTAGAATGTTCAGAAAAGACTAGCCCCGCACAACTGTTAAGCAAGAATTATCATGGTCACATTAAATAAATGCTCCAACCTAGTGGAGATATAATTCATTTTATAATGCTAAAAGTGCATTATTTTGATGCTGCACAATGATTCATGACTAAGAAAAGTTCAAGTGGTGTTTTTTTTTTAAAATAATTAACCCAAGGAGGTTGGGTTAGTGATGAAGGAGGCGTGTGTCCTGTTTAGCCTTTATTACCATATTTATCCATATGTTAATTAGTGGGGATTAGTTATAGTACTTAAAGTAATTTGTTGATTAAGCATTTTTTCACCTTTGTTATCTTACGAGCTTTTCTACATAAGTTCATAATATAATGTGTAATCGTAACTGTTTGTCATTAAATACATTTTGTTTTGTTTTTATCCCTCGTCGCTCATCTTAAATTGTTTCCTCTTTTACCTTTATTTCCCAGTAGCCTTACAATATCAAGGCCTCTTAGCTCTTAAATGCACCAAGCAAATTGTGGATCCATTTGGTCTCAATTCACCTAAAACTTAATCAATGATTTCTTTTTTCTTTTATTTGTTTTAATTAGAATGATTGCATGAATAATTGACGCCTTTAGAACAATTGGCTAGCTGTGGTGAAATTATTTTGAAGAATTTAAGGCTCTGGCCTAAGAAAAACGAACAAAGGAGTCGGTGTCATTGATGAACAATTAATGACCCAGGCACTTAATTAAACTTGTACTATACGTTGTAGCCAAAGAAACAACTTGTACTATACCTCGTCGTACAACTTGCAATAGTCACATTCAGTGTGCAAACCTGTCCAATGCATAAAATATCGTACTAGTCCAAAATCACTCAGAAGTCATAATGCAAGAGACAAAAACGAAGCATTAAAACGTGAATCAAGTTAAGATTTCAAATATCAATATGTTAGCTTTATACTTCTATTTCATCAATCTAATTAGCTAGAACTTAAAATTGAAGAAAAGAAAGAAGAAATAAGAAAAACTGATTTATAATTGTTAGATTCTGCTAATTAAATTGCAATAAAATATTTAACTTTTCATTCTCTCATTATCTTTAATATTTATATGGTAATTAACAATAGGTTATATTAATCTATAAATCTCTGAATAATTTATCAATTTTTAATTATGTTTTTAAATTATTATTTTTAATTGGATCATTAAACATGCATTTTTTTTATTGGCTCCTTCCAAATTTAACTTCCGTTACAAAAAATTAACAACTTGAGTCAATTGTGTAAGTTTGTAGTAATTAAGGTTGTTGTAGGGTAAAGCCTAAAAATATTTCTGAAAGAATAATTGGATTGGATTGAATAGATCTATAGAGATAAGAATATTGGATTGACTATGTAAGAATATTCAATGTAGACATGCAGATCCAATATTGGATACTTTGACTAATTAAGTTTTTATTGGTTAATTTTCTATAAGGGTAGTTAGATGGAAGGATCCAATTAAAAAATAAATACAAGTTCAATGGTTCAATTGAAAAATAAAATAGTTTACCAACTTAATTAAAAATTATCAAATATTTCAAAGACTTACAAATTAATTTAATCTTAATGATATATGACACATATATTTTCTCTTTTTTACATACTGAATGAATCAACAAATCGTTGATTTGAGTATTGAAGTCAATTCACATTAATAAATAATTTGAAAAAGATAATAATTCATTTCTTTTTTATATCCTTTTCTTGAACCAAACTAAAAGAAAAGAAACACTCCCCTTTCCTTCTTCCATTAAAATCCCTCACTTCTCTTTTAATTAAGACAAAATGTATTTTCGATCTTGTTCAATTTTTTTTCAAAATTTCTTAGATTTTATATTTTAAAGATAATAATTTCGAAATTTCTTTAAATAATGACTGGGCAACCTGTCTTCTTTTTTATTGTTTTTTTTTTTATAATAAGAGCAAGATGTAGTAATCTCCTATATAAAATTTCATCGTAACAAGTTGATTATAAAATTTTAACTAATTGAGATTATTCCCCCAATTTTATCTACTTATTTTTTAAGTGTAATACTACTAAAAAATCCCTTTTTTATGACACGCATTTAAAGATGATTGTAATAAAATCGTTTTAGAAATAAAAGCGATGACAATTTTGTAGATATGTGAACAATTTGAAAGATGATTTTATGAAAATCTTCTTCAAAAATAAGTGTTGAAAGATGGTTTTCAAAAAATAATCTTTGAAAATCATGCGTTGTTTCAAAATATGGAAGGTCACCCTCTCGCCGCTCATTCTCTCGCACAGCTCTCTCATTCTAAACCCTTAGATTCAAATCTCCCTCACTCTCTCTCCCTCCTCGAAGGTCCCCCTCTCCTCCACATTCTCTGTCTCCTCCCGCCCGCGGCTTCCGTACCCAAAAAATAGTGTTTTTCTTTTACCATTTAATTATTTTAATGGAATATCTATTTAGACAAAATAAACTATTAAAATTCGGTGCATATATAATTATTTCATGTAAATTGCCTACGTAAATTCTGAATCGTTGACTTTTTTTTCACACCAGAATCGTTGAACTTCAACTTTGACAAACATGATACCTGACACTGGCAACTATTAGTCTTAAGAAAAATCAACGTTAATTAGCAACAATAAGAAAAATCAACAGTTCAAAGTTTGACTGGCTGCAGTCAACAATTTCCTATATATATGATTTTATAATATACTTCAGATCCCATCGATCTTAGATGAAAACTGTAGAAAATAGTCAAGTGTCAGATTTTTTTTAAAATGCCTCCAAGAAACTAAATGCACAACAACATTGTTCATGTAAGAAAATTCAATTTATAATTTATAATTATGTAATTTATAGATTTACTTACTTTTTTTTATCAAACATAATCACATCTTGTAATTTGAGATGAAAAAGTTGTTGTCATATTCAATTTAACTTTTTTTCCTTGACTTATATTGTTATTTACAAGTAAAACTTGTATTTTTCTTATCTATCCATTAGACTTTCTGGTTTGAAAAAAGATTATTCTATAATCATGGAATGAAGAAAAAATTGAATTGTCTAAACAAAATAGATTTTGTAAAAGTTTATTGATTTCATTGGATTTGCTGATATATTTGCTACTTTTATATATATATATATATATATATATATATATATATATATATATATTAATTAGATTATGTCTATCGTGAATTTTGAAAGAAGAAAAAAACAAGTTGCTCAAGATTTTAAAATAAGTTCAAAACTTGTCTTCTAAATATATTAAGTTTTGTTAAACTTTAAATATACAAGTTTGTAGACTATGAAATTATTTAGGATTTTTTTATTATACACTAGATCATTTGAATCAACTAATGAATCATTAGGTTGATCCGTAACTAGTAACTCACTACTCTAATCGAATTGATAATCATTTTGAATCTAATAACATTGCTCCAAACTCAACCTCAAGAATTTTTGTATAAGTCTTTCTCAACCTCCCATTCCCAAAAACTCAGAAAAAATTAAGACTAAATTACTATTTAGTCCCTCTATTTATTTAATTATTTTAATTTAATTTTTCTATTGTTAAAAATTTTAATTTAGTCTCTTAATTTTTAAATTTGATTTAATGTTGTTCTTTTTATCACGCCATTTTTTGAAGGCATATGTCTTATGTTCGTGACTACATGTCCTTTTTTTATTATGTCCCATATAAAAAAAAAAAGTTAATTTCATTTATTGCAATTAGACAAATATGACAATATTGCATCAATTTTAAAAATTAAGAGATCAAATTTAAGTTTTTCAATAATAAAGAGACTAAATTAAACTAATTAAATAAATAGAGGGACCAAATTAATTAGTAATTTAGTAAAAAAATTAATTTTATTTCTTAAGATATAGAGTTCAAGGATAGCTGAGAAATATGAAGAATATTCTAAGAATAAACAAAAATGAGAGCGTTAGTGTTCGAGCTGCATAAGACATTCTTCTAATAGTTGGAAATGACACTTGTTCTTCTACACAAATGTTGGGTTAAAGTTCAACCATGCATTTAATGTAAATATATATATATATATATTGGTTCAATTTTCCATCCAGAAAAATGTTTTCAATTTTATTAAGATAATTATATCCTCTATTTTGTAACCATTTTAATTGGAAGCTTTTATTCTAAAATTGGCATCATGTCACTTGCTCTAAAAGTCTAACTTATCAACAAGTTTTGAATTCTCTCATAATTTATTTTTGAAATATTTAAATAGTATTAAGAGCCTATTAGACACTTAGAGTAATAGATGGATTATGATCTATCATACGTTTTATTTTGAAAATTAGCATATCATCTTTATTAATATATGTGGTATGTTAAAAATTCAAAATTTTAAAACAGATTCAAATTAAGATTGATTAAAGTTACAATAATTTATGTTAAAAATTTAAATTACTAAACAAGAAATATGTTCAACTTAATACAATATATCAAGATTTAAAATTTAAATAACATAAATTCAAATTAAATTTTAAAAAATAGTATATTAAAAAAAGTTATGAATAAAAGTTAAAATTCTTGATACAACAGAAGTCACATTTCTTAATTAAAATAAAAATAGTTTTTAAACTTGCTTTAGTTCAAAAATGAGAAATCAAATTTACAATATAAAGATAGATAAGATAGGAAAATGCTAAGCAATAACTTGTGATGTAAAAAGAGAAAATATAATAAAAGTTGGTTATTTTTTATATTCTTTTAGTCCATGAAAGGTACTGAATGGGGATTTGAATGAGAGTGACTGAGGGAGATCCTATGAGACTTTCTTTTCAGACTATGAGGCTTTTAAGTTGTACATAAGTATCAAAATTCAAATAAAATAACATAAAAGGTTGGGCCAGCCTAGCCTACAAATCTGATTAGCCCAAATCAGATTGAGAAAATAACATTTAGTATTTTCTATATCCACTACACTTTTACTAAGTACAGTTCCATTTAATTTTTCTATTTTTTATTATCTTATATACCCTATATACCCATAACATTTATATACAATATTATTTTGGAAGTTTTCCCGAACAATGCTTTGATTTTAACATTCTAGAAAGTACTTTTCGAAACACAACTTTATTTTTAACATTTTGAAAAGTTCTTTCCATAATACTATTTTGTGTTCCATAAAGTACTTTTTAGAATGTTATAAAACAAATTTTTTTTTTTCTAGAAAATACTTTCTGAAATGTTAAGAAAAACATCTAAAAAATCAAGCAGAACATTGGAACTATTAAAATTTTCATATAAAGGAAAAATTGTACAATAGTGAAGCAATTGAAGTGAAAAAAACATATAATTGACATTAATTCTTTGATCTAAATGACTCTAAGAGGCACGCTACTGAACAAATTGATTGAAGTTTGGAAGGTGAAAAAAATCTAACGCTAAAGCAAAAGATTAAGAAAAAGAGGAATAGATTGAAAACAGAGCAAGAAATCGAATGAATGAAGGGATTGTGATAAAAGATAAGAATGTGTTGTTGTTATGAGGAAAAACAAAAAAAGGAGTGTCTTGTTGCGCTGAAAATGGAGTATGTGAGGGGGGGGATGTTTGAAGGAAAAAAGGTATTAGAGTAATTTAGTTTTAGAAAAAAAGGAATGGAAGTGTGGTTAGAAATAAATTGGGTGGACATAGCAATAACAAAAAATTAAACCACATGATTTGAAGCCAAAAATGCCTAGTTTAGGCATTGCTTCTTGCACCTTCAATTTTGCTTCATGAGCCTTTTTAAGTTTCCAGAACACTTAATCTAAAATGTAAAATTACATTCCAAAAAGGTCTTTTTGGAATGTAAAATTTAAATTCCAAACACTTAAGCTTTTCAAAATGTAATTTTATATTCTAGATTAGGTGCAGGAGATAATTAGGATGGTGCATAAAATAATTTCTCCATTTGGTGAGTTTGTTTGAACTTAAGAAAAAAACTTTAAAATAAACATTTTTATAACAAACAACATAAAAATATTTATTTTAACTAAAAATAATTAAGAAAAATACATAAAAAATAATAAAATTCCTTACTTTATTTAAAAAGAAATTTATTTAAAAAAAATTAAGTCTAAACAAACGAAATATTTAAAATTAAGAATTCGTATTGGCAAAAAAATTAAGTCTAAAATTAAGAACCTTACGAATTCATCTTACAGATTAAGAATCTGTAAGATTCAGACGGATTGACAATCCGTATGAACCTTACAGATTACTTAATATTCTTACGGATTCATAATACACCCAGAACCTTATGGATTCATAATCCGTAAGGTTATTACGGGTTGTCAATCCGTATGAACCTTACGGATTCGTAATGTTCTTATGGATTACAAATCCGTATGAACCTTACGGATTGCAAGTTGGGCAATGTCGGTATTATACTATTTATGCTGGGTGTATTAGAATTTTGTCTGGTGTAGAAAGAAAATCCCAATATCTTATCAGGCAAAACCTGTGCCCCATTTATGTCCAAGCCCATAGAAAATCTGGATCAGGAAAAAAAATAAGAAAAACTAAAAGCATACGATGTTGAATGGGCTAAAAAGAAAAGGTTGAATATGAGATAATGAAGTGGTGAGCTTCCTACACCATTATAATATCTTATACACCATTTTTTAACAGTGTAATTCCAGATATACCCTTCAGTTTAAAAAAAATTAACTATTATTTTGAAAAAGCTTTTCCTCTTCCATTCTCCCTCCCTCCCTCCCGCACGGTTCAAGCTTTCTTCTCCTCTCCTCCTCTCCTCCGGCAACACCATCACTCTATTACGGTTCATTTTCCCTCTGTTGCAGCATCATTGAGAGGGCAGACTTTTTCCGGGCTTGTTGTTCGCATTCGGTTCCGTGTTGTCGTCGCCGCAGCATTGGAGTTTGTCGAAGGTTTGTTGCAGCGACAGGGCAAGCACA
>PYAF01000873.1:727965-747469 GCA_007407185.1 Glycine tomentella
GCGATTCCAAGCAATGCCACAAGCTCAAATATGGATCGCAAAACGGCAGCTGCTCCCACCTCTCTCTCTCGTTGTTTTTGTGTTTTTGCTCCCAGCCTCAAACAATATATTATTTTTCATTTACTAGGAGGGCATTTTGGGTATTACGAAAAAAATAAATGGTGTATGAGAAAATGAAATGGTGTATGAAGCACATGCCGATAATGAATCAAGAAAAATAGAACCAAGCACTAACCAACCCAGGTGATGATAAACTGATAAGGTTCCTGCACCTCCAAAAATTTTAATATCCAAGCTTACCCTTCTAGCCCCATTCACCCTCTTCTCTTCTCTCCATCTTCCTCTCCATATCGCACCTTTTCTACATCTTCCTCTTCCTATTTACATGGCACCACATTCTGTCTTGGACGCAATATCGCACCTCTCCTTTCTTGTGCTGCTGCCATAGCCTCCTCCACTCAAGATTCGGTTTTATTCCAGATTACTCAATATGGAATTATGAAGGTCAACTTTCAAACTATAACGTCTCTCACTTTCAAAAACAAAATTGGTCATCCGAGTTGCAGAGAACCGAACTGAGGCAATCTTTCCGGATTCGCTCCGCCTTACAGCCTTGCTTAATAAACTAAGTTGAAATTTAAAAAGCTATTAACAATAATAAAGAAATACCCCTATTTTCTAGTGGTGCAGATTTTGTTAGACTTATTTATTCTTTAATTACTCTCCAAACCATTTACTAATTGTAACCAAAAAGAAAAAAACAAACTAATTTTTTTCAGATTCCATAACTTAAACATATTAAACTCCCCTAAAAAATGGAATTACAGTGTAAAAAATTCTTTCTGGATAAAAACTGTTAAAAGAAACCAAATTTGATGTCTTACTGAAAAAAAAAATGCGACAGAGAAATACTGTAGTGTCTGTCTTTCTTCTATTGTAAGAAACTTTTTAGCATTCTAAAAGTTAAAAATAAGACTTTAGTTTATTCAACAAAAAAAAAAAAATCTTTCTTTTTCTTTTTATTTGGTTGGAAAAAGGGCAGTTAGATACCTCCACCAACACCAAGGTCATAGCAAACTCTATCTTTTGCACACAAGAAATGGTGCAGAGGCAATTACCATTTACCAAGCCCAAAAAATATTCCATTTAGCAAAGAGGCAGAAATATGAAGCATAAGGCTCCATTTGAATAACTATCAACGAAAATTCCATCATGCCTGATAGAGCAGCATGAAAGGCTGGCCATGCATGCCCCGGTGAATGCTCCATCCCCACTAGTAGTGGGTAATTCTTAATTTTGTGCCACAATTTTTCACAAATGTCATACATGATAAAACAAACAAATCTATTATTCTGTAAATTCAATGCTTTCTAGAGGACAACTTACAAAATCTGCATTGTAATATACATTCCCAACACAATATAAAGGATCAATCATACAAGAGCAAATTGCAAGTTATAACCAAAAACGACTGTCTTCATGTTTGCAATTGTCACCAAGACAACGAAACACAAATATTACATGTTGCCACCAATTAGTCAAGGCTTGATTAATAGAAATTTTGTTGCATACATCTTGACCTCCTTAGAGGACGATCAAATAATAAAGAACATACCTTTTTCTACATCTAAAGATAAGACAGCATTTTATCTTTCCTCTCTTCAAAATTCAAATACATGAATGATGTCATCACTCCTTGAATGGTGTCATAATTCCTCAACAATCAACTACACCACTACTGTCTTAACAATTTAGAATTAGTTGAGATAAGCACAAGAGCTTCTCTCTGGTAAAGGGACCACAGTCATCATTCCAGCAACTTACCTTCTCCCGCATCTCCAATCACACTACATGTTACAAGTTACAACCATAAAAAATAGCCAAATCAAAAGATCCCAAATTGCTCCGTCTTATCAGCATAACAAAGACAAATGGTTTAAGACCTCCCTAAATTCATTTTCAATCAAGAATTTTCACTGCCCTGTCTAAAACCATCCCATAGCAAAAATGGACGAAAAATTAAATTAGAATAAATCAAAACCGAAAAGAAAATTAAATCTCTAAGTCCTAGCACGCTGAATGCTAAAAGTACTGCTCACTACCACTTTGCATTTTATCCCATTCCCATTTGCTTCTGCTTCCTCATCTCTACTATCTTCCTGTGGGAATTAGAATGCAAATCACTACGAAAACTTGGGCTACTTGCAGGACGGTACTCAGGCACGAGCCGCCCAGACTTAAACCTAACCCCACATGCATTACAAAGTGTTTTCGGCCCAAGGGGACCTGCCCGCCATTGTGGAGTTTTTTCAGCTCCACAGTGCTGACATTTTCTCCCAATGGGTGAGATTTTCATCCCTTCGTCTGCCTTAGAAGTTTCATTACTTGGTTGTCTCCACCAGACTTGCTGAGTAGAATTCTCAGCAAGGCCAGGGCGACGCCTACTGCGACTCTTGCTCCTTGCACGGACTGGGACCTTAAGGTGATCACAGCTGTTTAGGAGGGAAATACTGTTAGTGCTGTTATTACTGTTGCTACTGCCTGTGCTGCACTCAAGTACTGGGACTGTTTTCTGGTTCTTGGTTGTGCCAGGTTGAATAGATGATAGGTCAACAAACGTTTCAACAGAAGGAAATGCATCTTTATTGGATAGCCATTCAAGCTCCTCTTCTGCAAACTCCTGGAACATGAAAATGGGGAGGGGTGTTAAACTTTCTTAGTAAAAGAAAACGGGGAGTTTCAAGTCAACACAGGCATCAGACCCATGCAACTAGTCATGGATGTGCAACCTATGGATAAAAAAATAATTTCCAGAGTTTTATTTTCTTCTAAACGGAGGAACATATGGTTGCACAATATGGAAACCTTGGAACCATAGTGATCATCACAAGTGTATGAAAAAGTAGAATATACTGTTCATTTACCAATCTAGGATTTCCAATACATTGATGCCAATAGAAAAATAAGTAAAAATCTGTCACCACCATTTAATATAAGAGAACAATACCCCCATTTCAGTGAACACTCACAAAGAAAAACTTAAGTTTCACTAGCTGTTTTAAAATTTCAGAGACCCCTGAGCCAGTACGTGATCACCACAATAAAAGATACCCCATATATCTTCTGCACTAGTATATGATCACCACAATAAGAGTCCACCAGGACAAACTTGTCCTGCAACAAAAGCTGCACCATATATCTTCTGCAATTCACTCATCCAAGCCAGCCCATTTCAAATTCCAATTCCAGCTAATTCCAACCAAACCACAATTCATAAATATTTTTCTGATTGTTTCTCTTTTTCCAATCGAGAGCGAGTCCTGGCACAGCGGTAAAGTTGTGCCTTGGTGACTTGTTGGTCATGGGTTCGAATTCGGAAACAGCCTCTTTGCATATGCAAGGGTAATGCTGTGTACAATATCCCTCCCCCTTACCTTTGCATAACGAGGAACCTCTGGACAATGGGGTACGTAGTTTCTCTTTTTCCAATCACAGAAGCAATAAGAAGTAACAACTCATAACCCAATCAAACACCAATATACACTTCATGGACTCATAAACACTCCTAAAAGGTTAAAATGGGAATATCAAACTTACAGAAAATGAATGGTTTGGATCAACCTGGACCAATGGGTTAAACAATGATGGATCGGCGCATTTTGAGTTAAGTGAAGGACAGGCTTTCCTAGGTTTGTCGTCATCATCATCTTCCTCACCTATGTCTAATGAAAAATCCAAGAGGTCATCCACAGAACCAATGGCTTCCATCCCTGGAAAGAAAGACATGTTGAAGCTTAAAAATGCATTTATAGCGAGATAAAATAAAGGAATGGATAGAGATGTATATACAAAATACATAAAATAGTGAAGAGAAGAGCATGCCATACAAGTATGTGGTGTAAGAAAGTACAAATTTCTCAATGATTAACTCACAAAATTAAAGCCACAAAGTAACATCAAGGCATACTAGACAAGCTTAAGATGTCATGTCTGCACATGTTGCATGGTGAGAATAAGAGATGAGCCACAAAGAGGCAATATTGTATCAGAAGCACTCCCTAAATTAGATGATATGTTTATCTTTAATTAATTCAAGTTTAAAAGCCTCATAAAAGATATGATTGTAAGGTAAATATTTGACCACGGAGCTCCCTTTTTAGAACTTTTTGTGAGTGATGAGACTGTTTCCCTGCCTTGGAAAATTTTATGCTGGCTTGTTTCAAAGATTTAAGGTTTTAAAAAATGGTCTGCAACCGCGGTTTTGGCCACAACGTCAAGGTTTTTAGAGTGTTTGTGACCACAATTGTAGCCGCATTTATTCACAATTTCCCACAATATCAAGAAACACGACAAAACTGCAATTGCAATCGCGACCGCAATTTAATACCTCAGAACTTAAGTAAAAATAAGGAGACTATATTTTGTGGAAGTTTACATTGCTTGCCATCCTTTGCAGAATCACAGGCCACATAAGGCTGTCTTATCTGACGTGTTATGTCTGGCTCTGGTGCTAATTCAGGACCAATTCCACATGTTTTCTTACAATTTTTTTACTTTTGCTTTTTCCTTGTGGAGTATGGCCATTGTCTAATCAAGGCTAGGCGCCTGGACCCTGGACCAATTTTTGCTAACTAGCTTTAGTCAATGGTGTTGGTACAAATAATGAGGCCAAATTTTTATGACAATCTGCAAGCTATGATGCTATTTGGTGCATTTTGTGGAGTGTAACACCTGTATTTTGAAGGGCAATTCACTACCTCAGCAATTGGTTTTGAATTAAGAATAGACTATTGGCTTCTATTTGGTGTAAAGCACAAACTCTTTTGAAGAGTGCTGCTTCTTTAGCTTTCATTATTATGGGGCTTATGCTGATTTTTGCCATTTCTTTTGTTTCAGAATAAGAACAAACTATGACAGATATATATATAAAATAAACCTTAACCCTATGATGTTAAGTAATAGACAGTGCAACCTTATTGAAATTCTTTCAAGCAGAGGAAAGCCACAACAATTTAACCATGCTAACAACAAAACAAGGGGAAATAAAAAATAAATAAAAAAAGCAACAAAGGGGTAAATAAGGGTTATGGGAGACAAAAAACATGGGTGAGACCCAAAAGAACAAAAGACTCAGACTAACCAGCTTTTCACGTTTTGTGTACTTTGAGTTGCAGCAGCAGAATGAGAGAGAGAGGAAACCCCAGAAAGAAGAGAGTTGAGAGAACAAGAGATGGTGAGGCACGTGTAGGGGATTAGGGAAGGCTCATGTGGGGATTTTTAATTTTTTTTATTACCATTTTTTGTTTTTTGTTTTTGTTTTTATTATATTTTGTTGTCTTAATTTTTTATTTAGTGATAAATAAAGTCATATGATTTTTTTTATAAGGAAAAAATCATTTATAATAATGTTTCATTAAACTTTCTTCCATTTTTGAAAAAAAAAATGACTATGAATTTTCAAACATGTTTAATTTTGAAAAATATAATTGTCTTTTAAAATGTTTTTCATTAAAAAAGTTGACGAAAAATATAATTATTTTTTAAAGCAAGTTAAACAAAATAGTATTTGAAAATTAAATTCAAGGATTTTAGAATTCTTCTAAATTTGTCAAATTATTTTACTTTTTAAAATTTTCCGAAAATATCATTTTTTTAAGGGCAGATATCATTCTTCTAGGTAAGAAATCCTAAAAGAAAAGAGAAGTGACTAGCGGAAAATAACAGTTATTTATTTGCAACCATTTTAGGGAATGTGTGGTACCAATATTAACATATGTGAGTAATGCAAGAAGATCATGTACCACATGATCTCACTAAAATTTAGGATAGTGGATAGTTATTAGAAAATAACTTACGTGCCTAATAAACAGTTGATGTAGTTATTATAAAACAACCAACGTGCCTAATAAACAGTTGATGTTTGTAATTGCACTGTTATTATCATTTATCTAATTTTACATTTGTAAGACCTAATCAATACTATTAGCATGTTTTTTTAATTAGATTGGTTTTTAATAAAAAAATTATAAATTTCTTGCAAAGGTAAGGGTTTTGTTAACAAGATAGAAGAACATCTTGATAGAGTTTTGATAAGACAAGAATGACTAGACCTTTTCTCAAATTGTCAGCTTAACTATAGTGGTTGCCAGTACATTAGATCACTCCCCTCTTTCGCTTACTCTTTTTTTCTTTCAAGGAAAGAAGTATTTTGCATTCTAGGTTTCATTTTAAGATCTATTGGCTTAAAGAGGATGAATTACACTCTCTAGTAGCTTTTCTTTGTCCAATAATTTATCTTGTGATTTGCTTGCCAAACTCCATAATAGTACCAATAAGGGGTAAGCATGTTTTGCCATCTGACCGAGACTCGATGTAATCAAACAAAAATTCAAGTGCTCGGGGAAATCATATCAGGTTAACGAGTTTTCAAGTGAAAACAAAGGGTTGAAATAGGTGTGTTTGGTCGGGCTTAATTAGAAATTTTTTAATCCATCGATGTCCAACTCGATTGACTATATTACCCTAGCATGTGATTCATTTTACCCCAGCAACCTGCTCTCTCGTAATAGTACCAACAAGGGTGAGCAAGTTTTTGCCATCCTACTGAGATCCAATGTATTCAAACAAAAATTCGAGTGCTCGGAAGGATCATATCTGGTTAACGGGTTTTGGGGTGAAAAAAAAGAGTTGAAATAGGTGTGTTTGGCAAAGTTTAGTTAGAAATATTTTAATCCATTGGTGCCCGACCCAACTGACTATATTACCCTAGCATTTGATTCATTTTACCTTGACAACCTTCTCAGTTTTCCTGATCTCTCTTCACACACAAACCCTAGTCTTGCACTCTCATTTCTCCCGATCCCATCGCTCCCTTCTATACCTTCTCTATCCTCTCTCATCTTTTGTCTTATTGAATCTAAGATCCCATCACCACCTTCAAAGTTTTTTCCAGTTTATTTTTTCACTTTTCATTTTATCTCCTATGTTTTCCACCAAAGAACCCAAAGAAATAGTTTCCTGTTGCTAAAAGTTTGTAACTTTAACAATGAAGAAATTTGTAATTCCTCCATCTTTTTGTGTTTACAAGGGTTGCTTGCAGGTTCTTTGCTAACCTGAAATTGTATCATTGTAAGTTATCTTTTTATTCTTAGTTGAATCTAATTGATCCTTGTTCATTTTTATAAAAAATTGGATTTTTGTTACTCAATATGTCTGATTCCTTTTCTTTTTGTGTTTCTAAGTTTCTTGTGTGCTAAAAAAATTTCAAACTTGATGAATTGGTTCTTGTTTTGACTTGATAGTTAGTTTAGAAATTAATAGTATTTTGATTGTTTTGAGAAGTTTCATATATGTTTTGAAAACAATAATTTTTAGTTTAGAAATTAATAGTATTTTGATTGTTTTGAGAAGTTTCATATATGTTTTGAAAACAATAATACAAAAGGTATAATGGTTTTTCCACTGTGGTTATTTTTAATGTTTAAGATGATTGATGGATATACTGTTCTCTTGTTTCATGTTGTAGGATACTTTCAAATAGAAGATTGAGTTTTGTTTTTAAATCCCTAGTGTTGGAGGTGTGTTAAGGAATTTTTCTAAAAAAATTTAGTCACTCTCTTGTGAAAATACATTTGAGTTGGTTTTGCACAACAAAGCAACAACGTTTTCACGGGAAAGTGTCTAAGAAATTTTAAGTTCAAGTAATCTATACTGGAGCTAGTCATAGAGAAACAATACAGAAAATGGTAGTTGATGTATAACATTTTTAGAAGTTCTATATTTGTGAAAAAATCATTGAAGTTCATTTTATTTTTTTTGCAAATGTCACACATAGTATAATAACAAAAGCATTCAATAATTCTTTTTATAAAATTTGACATTTTACCTAGGTAACCTTTTTTTGTTTGATTAACAATTAATCTCTGTGAAGTGGCTTATTTGCAATATGATTAATGCTGAGTGTTTTAAATTTCTATTTCTAATATTTTTACTTATGTTAAGAACAATAGTTGCAAATTCATGTAAATCCTCCCATGAAATTTCAAGGACTTAATTTCGAATAAAGTAGCTTTGTTTAATTACCTTTTGTTTTTTATTTTCCTATGATATTTTATGACATATTTCCTTATAATTCTTCTTATTCATTTTTGTAGGAGATTCCTCTACAAAGAAAGCCAGATAGTAGCATAGAGCCTAACATAGAAGGACTCTATTTGTAATAACATAGCTTTTTATTTTATATATTTTGGTTATTTGTATTTTTGGCTAGATAGGCATTAGCCAACAATATGCCAATTAATTTGGATTATGAAGTTAACATTGTTTTGTATTTTCCCCTTGCTTTGTTGTTATTTTTTAATGTTTGAGTTTAATGAAAAAGTAATTTTAGGGTGAAGAATTTTTACAAAGTTTTATTATTAACCAAGTTAGAAAAAATTTAAATGTTTTGATTAATTAAAATATTGATATACCTATGTCTTTGGGCCTTTATTATAATTAACAATTGAAATGGTTTTCATTTTTCATTTAAATTTTTGAAAACAAAATCAAGGATAAAGATTATGGCCCAAAAAAGTATTGGATCAAATAGAAAAAAAAGGCCAACAGTTCAAATTGGTTATTAAAAAGTAAAAAAGAAAGTTTTAAAAAAGGTCCAAAAATGTTGACCCAATCCAATTTAACCAGACCGACCCGATCCGTTACCAACCAACTCGAACCCGCCTAAACCGAAGGACCCAATTGGTTGGAGATGGGCCAGAAATTCCATACATCGATTCGGTCTAGAGTGGGCTTTTTGGCTCGAATCCAACCGAACTTGACCGTTGCTCAGTCCTAGGTACCAATGATATTGATGCTTGTGGAAAAGGCTTCGTACTAGGTTTTAGGTTCTCATTATTGCATGCAAGAAGGAACTTGATTTTCTAAATAAAAAGTTGATGTCACCATAATTCAAAGATACTTGGAATTACGAGGGTAGATGATTTCTCTTTTATCCTGAAAGGAAGCTTTCAGTATCAAAGAGCAATATGAAAATATTTCTCCAACATGAAATTTTTTCCATGCCTTCGCCAATGCTAGAAAGAAGAGAAACATAATTTATCAATAAATTGATGATGAACACACTTTGATTACACAATAAAATGAACTTTGTGATGTTGCAAAAAACTATTTCTAGAATTTATATTATGGTAGTGGTGTTGATGTTGATATAGATGTAATTTTTTCTCCTGTGCAAAAATAAAATTTCTTTGGATGATAATAATGTTCTCATGGATCTTTTCAACATGTGGGAATTTAGAAATGCTCTTTATCAAATGCACTCTGATAAATCTCGTAGTTGAAATGGCTTCATTCCTTGCTTCTATAAAAAAAACTTTAGGACCTTTGTGGTGAGGAAATTTTTCATGCAAGTGTCACTTGGTTGGATCAAGGTTATTTCACTCCTCAATTAAATAATATTGTTATTGTTCTATTTCCTAAAAAGGATAATCCTAGCACTATGAAGGATTTTTGGTCAATTGCTTTGTGTAATGTTTTATATAAAATTATTTCTAAAGTGCTTGTTAATATATTAAAGCCTTTCCTTGCCAAATGTATTTCCCTTGAACAATTTCTTTCTGTTGAGAGTAGATTCATACTTGATAATGTTCTTTTTTCATTGAAACTATTCATTATATGCAATGTAAAAGGCTTGACAAATTTGGTGAATTTGCATTGAAGATTGACATTAATAATGCATTTGATAAAATTGATTGGATTGATTTGCAAAGTCTCTTGGATAAACTTGGCTTTCATGACAAATGGATATTGGATGAGGATGTGTTTTACTTCTCTCGATTTTAATGTCCTTGTCAATGATGAAGTTGTTGGTCCTATCACTTCTGAAAGAGGTATTAGATAAGGTGACTCATTATCTCCTTATTTGTTCATCATATGCATGGAGGAACTTTTTTTCCTCTTGAAATATGTAGAAGTCGAAGGAGATATTCATGGTATTAAGGTGTGTAGAAGGGCTCTCATCCTCTCACACCTTTTATTTGTGATGATTGTTTCTTGCTTTGTAGGTCCACTCAAAAATAGTTTGAATCTTTACATGTTATTCTTAAACATTTGAAGTTGCTTTTGGGCTATCAGTGAACCTTCAAAAGTTTGATTTTTTTCCAGTAAGAACACTCCTTAAAGCACTCAAAGCTATCTCTTCTTTATTTTAGGGGCCGTTGAATGTTAAAGAATTGGCAAGAACCTTGGTTACCATCCATGGTGGGGAGGAAGAAGAATGTTATCTTTAATTATATTAAACATAGAATTTGGAAAAATATATTCAAAACTAGTCATGTAGACATCTCTCTAAAGCAGGAAGAGAAATTCTTATCAAATCTGTGATGTAGGCTATCCCAACATATTGCATGAATATTTTCTTGCTTCACTCTACTTTAGGGAACGATTTCAAAGAATATTGAAGTCTTTTTGGTGGGGTACAAACATAAATTCTAGATGATGTATCAATTGGCTTAGTTGGGATAATTTGTCTATGCCAAAGGTAGTTGGAGGTATAGGTTTTCCTCATTTCTATAGTTGTAATTGATCATGCTAAGGAAGCAAAGTTGGAAATTAGTCACTGACCAAGATGTTATTGTTTCTAGAGTCTTCAAAGACAAATTCTTCCTAATGGTGATTTTTTGGGTGCCTGATTGGGCCATAACCTAAGTTCCAAAACAACACCTTGGTGTTATTAGGAAAAGGCATCAATTAGGTTTCATCTGTGTAAACAAATAATACCTCACTTGCATGGGTCATTTGAATAAAAGGATAATTAATTCTAAAGACTTGGTTTGTATTGTTTGTTCCATCTTGCAAAGTATGAAGGATATTATTGTTAGACTATTGGCAAGTGTACCAATGTTGTTGCAGGTTACAAAATCTATAAGAGATCGTCTCCACAGGGATTTGAGCTACTCAATTTTCCTAGATAAAAGTAATCAGTTCAATAGTTATGTACAACAAATATAATCAGAAATTTCATGAGTGTACAGAAATAACAGAATTACGAAATTACAGAAATAACAGATTTAGTGTGTTAGAAATACGAAAAATAGTTTAACTGGATTTAATTAATTGAAGAAAAAGGTAGGATTGAATTTCATCGTTCATACCCTTAGTATCCAATTAACATTAATACATATGAATCTTTTTGTAACATTATTGATGCACACATTAAATCACCCTGAATCGATCCCTCGCATTCGAGAATCCTAAGGATATTTACCGAATATCGATCCCTCACTTATGAAGTAAATAATAGAGCATTACAATCATAATATCGTGCTATTTGCAATCAAAATATTATGCTATATTCCTAGCAACGTAAGTAAAGAGTAAAATCATTCAATTCAAATTCTAAGAGCACTTTCTAGTCAAACTTAGAATCTAATTTCATGAAACTAGTGATCAAGTAGAATCAAGCATTACGAATAGAATGAAATCACCAGTAATGCATAGAAAAGATTCATACATATATCAAATATGAAAAGAGATACATAAGGGTACGAAGATTACATCCAATCCTTTAGAGAAATTAGTCGATCATTATGTAGAGCACAAGATCAACAGAAGACATGATGAAGGAAGTAAATCACGATCCTTTCTGGCAGAGTTTCCCTTCATATTCTATCTTCTCTCACCTTCTTTTGCATAAATTTCTGCTCTGGTTCGTGCTACCTTATACATGCATCCATTCATGGCTTTTTATAGGCAATTGGTGGAGGAGGTGCCAGACCAACTTGCCCAGGCGAGCTCAACTCGCCCAGGCAAGTTGGTTGCTTCTTGTTTAAGTAAGGTAGCTCGTCTAGGCGAGTTGCTTGCTTCATAGAAAGGAAATTTCATTAGCCTAAGCGAGCTGATTGCTAACTTGCGCGAATTTCACTTCTGAAATTTTGCTATTTTGACCTTTTTGCCCTTTCTTATTGTCTTGGTTGTTGGATGCAACAGATACCTGTCGAAACATCAAAATTGAATGGACAAATCTTCCAAATTTAAACAACAACATTTGTAAATGTACAAAATATAAAACAACTAGAATTACGAGAATTTTATAAGAGAATTACTGAAATCAAAAGATAAGTGCCAATATTATAATCCTGAAAATAACTAAAATTTGGCACTTATTAATTATTCAGTTAAACTTTTAAAAAAAATGAAACAATGACAAAAAGAAAAGAGTCAATGAAAAAGGTTACTTAATACAGTAAAAGGCATGCCAAGAGAAAGTAAGAGAGACTTGACTACTCAAAAGCATATATGCTCACTCCCACGAAATATTAGGAATCTCACACTCATATCATTACTCCTTAGACCTTAGCCAAGGTCACTCACTCTAATTCGCAACATACCAAATAGCAATTTTGATGTCTAACCCCACAAATCTCATAGCTTTGATGATAACAAAAGTATTATAATTTGATAAACTAATGAGGTTTATTAAGCATTTCAAGAATATATATGTCCATAATGGATTGTCAATGTCCTTGTTACATTATCAATTAACGTTAGTACTTCATAGTAAAGACTAAAAGAAAACAATTTAAATCTTTAAACGACTAGAACAAAAAAAAAACTTTAAAGGTAAAATAAAAATACTTATTTTGCAAGGACCAAAAGTAATTAAAACCTAAAAATATATTTCACAAACAATAATAATTAAAAATAGAGATTTAAAATAACAATGAGTTGTTGATAGATAATTGAATTTTATAATAATTTTGATCTTATATAATTAAATTCAAATGACTTAATTATTAGTTGTCAATTTAATTATATTAGCAAATACATGGCCTTTGACCTAATCAAACGTTACAAATTTAATTTAATTATTATTTGATGATATTAAAACAAAGAATGAAATAATTTTTAAAGAATTTAATGGTCATGCGCTGACAATGTAAAATACTTTTACACTGTCATCCAATCATAATTCGTTATTAATATGACTTTTAAAGTAATTATCAATAAAAGTTAACAAACTTATCATACATGGTGGGTTGTAATTAGATGATGGTGTAAAACTTTTTACACTTTCAGTATATTATCATTTTTGTCATTTTTAAATTCAATACTAATTATATCTATTAATAAAAGTAATATTATATTATCATTTTTTCCTTTTTAGCCATGATAGATTGCATTTTCTAAATGTTTTTACCAAAATTTGGAAATGCCAGGTATTGAGCTGGAAGTGGTCCAAGTGGGTTCTAGGCTTTACACGTCGGATGATGAGTCAACCTTGTTAAGGAGGGGGGACCTGCAAAACAAAGGAAATGACTCTAACAATCAAGTAAGTACATCAATTATAGAAGTGTAACTGAGTTTAGAGAATGGAGAGTTTCCGAGTGATAGTCTCGAAGGGTGAGTAATGAGTAGTGTTTGTAAAGGTTTAAAGAGAACATGTATTTATAGCATGGGGTATGGGCCTTGGGCCTTTGTTTGATAATTAATCTATTGATAAAATAATAGATAATAGTAAGTAGTTATATAATTCAAATAGGAGATAATGTGTACCTTATAGATAGATTGTTACTTGTAGATAAGTAACAACTTGTAGATAATCCCTCGGAGATAATTGGAGATATTCTAGGAGGTAAAGTGGTTATACTTATTTGAATAAATAAGCGTAACAGATAAGCTGTCGTTGGCCAGGGAGACCCGACTGTTGAGGGTTGACGTCCGCGCTCTTGTAGCAGAGCTGGTAGGGAGGGCAGACAAGTGTGTTGTCACTGTAGCAGGGTCGACATGGAGGGTGGATACATGTACAGTGACCCCACAGTAATGGCCACATGTAATTTCACCATTTTGTACTATACATAGGCCCCCAGCCTCTAAGCCAGCTTGCGGGCGAAAGAGGAAGAGTAAGCGTTGATGAAGAATGTCCAGTGTCAAGGTTAGTGTTCTTGACAGGTAAGAGAAATGGTGAGCTCAAGAAGCCCCCGAAGGTGGACAAGTGATGTCCGATGTCAATGTTGATGACCTTGTAAAATATAAGTGTGGAGCTATGTCAAGCCCCTAACCTAGACATGTGTTGTCCGGGTTGTTATTGTTGAAATGTCCAGGGTGGACTTATTTGTTCTATAGATGAGGTTAGACATGTCAGGCAAGTGAAGAGTCACGATTGGATCTTCGGCCAATATCTAATCATTGAGGTGTGCATTGAAAGCGAGCATTACACTTTGTCCTATGCAGCAGGTGTGTGTCACCCAAGCGCATACTCGTGTATATGTGTCACCCAAGGAGTTGGCACGTATTGGAGATGTGTGGTAGTGGGTGAGTGGCGTCAGGTCGTGGCGCAGGTTTCCAGGGGATCGTTTCAAATCTCGCCAGTAACCGTTGAGTCACACCTCCATTTAAATGGAGGGGACATTTCATATTTCCCCTACCGCCATACCTGTCTTCATTACCTCCTTGCATTCTTGATATTTCTTCAAACTTTCTTGCTTATTTGCTTCCTTTTGCTTTCGTTCAAGGTAACATTTCTTGTCTGAAAAATGTTTGAATCCTTCATTTTTGACTCTGCTCTAGGTCTAGGAGGTAGTGATTATGGGGGCTCTATTGAGCAACCCTTCATGCATGAGGTGATCTTGGTTGGTGATTCCTCAGAGGAGGAAACCCACCGCGAGATCTCCAATGATCAGTCTTCCTCTTCAGGGAGGAGAATTGACTCTCGTCAAGCTGGTGAGGGTACTTCTCTCCCTCGTTAGCAAGCAAGACCTTCCATTGCCCCTAGGACTGGCGAGCCTCAGCCACTTGCCATCCTTTCCCCTCTGTCTGCATTTGGAAGGACAAGGCAAAGCGATGCTGGAAGTGCGAGGGCCTCTCCTCGCGTGCGTCGTAGTCGTAGCACTGGGTCGCAATCCTCCACCCCCGTCGTGTCTGGTTACGAATGGGTTAGGGAGGATGTTATCAAGTACTGGTCATCTCTGACCTCTCCAGCATATGTGAACGCCATATGTCGTCAACTGCAGTTGGCGACGCCTGTGGATTCCCGCAATACCATTATCGAGCCTTGTGGGAGTGATGATTGAAAATACAATGAACACTTATGCAAATAAACCAAGAGGGGGGGTGAATTGGTTTTACCTTAGAGTTTTAAAATTTCCTTTCAAAATTTATAACAACGGAAGACTTCAAAAGGATTGTATCAATTTAAAACCAATTAGAAATCAATTTACTTCGTCAATCAAATTACTCTTGTGATGTAACCAAGTTTATATAATGAACAAATTCTATACTTCAAGAATTTAATGAAACATAAACTGAAATCTAATGCACACAAGATTTATACTAGTTCACCTCTCAACCCTAGAGACTACATCCAGTTTTCTTTCAACCAAATCTTGGTTAGAGTTCCACTATAACAAATATTTGTTCTTTACAAGCTTACAAAATGATCTCTCCTACCCTCCCTAGGTAAAATTCAAAATCTACTCCCTATAGACTTTTCAAAAGATCAAGAACCAGAGATCCCCTCTCTGTTATTCCCTCTAGAAACTCTTTCTAGAAAAAAGCTTTAAAGAATCAAAATGTTATATGGAAATACAACACAATTATACAACAAATATCAACTAAACTCAAGCTTTAGGTACAAGAAAGATATCACCTTATAATCCTTAGCAATTTCAATGATATGAATGATTCAATCAACCTGAGATTATATGCAAAAGATGACTACCACTCTTTCTTGATTACTTTTTTTAAGCACTAGCTTGAATAAGTCTTCAATCCTTGAGTATCAAGACTAAAAACTCAAGTAAATCTCAATGACACTCAACACATTTGATTATCACACTAATTTCAGCCTTGGGTACACTTGAGAACTTTAGAATATGTATATCACAAAGTTTGCACGAGTATCTCTTTCTTTCTTACTTAGTCTCACTTAGACTCAACTTTTCTATTTATAAAAAAACTGTTTTAACTAACTGTAATCGATTAATTCGTCAATGTAATTGATTATTTTAACTATTGTAATCGATTATTTTAGCCATATAATTGATTAAATTGTTCATAAAAAATCTAGAAATCTGTTACAAACAGAATAATCAATTAAATCACCTTGTAATCGATTAAGCCAGACAAACTAAGTTTTACAATGCACACATGTAATCGATTAAGTACCCATTTAATCGATTAACACAGACCATGCCTAAAACTTAACACTGCATATTTAATTGATTACTAACATTTGGTAATCGATTAAACCAGATGAACATGTTGTGTAAAATTATGCAGAAGCTTATGTAATCAATTATTTTCCAAGATAATCGATTATCACAGGAAGTTCCTATTTCTGTGTAAAGCTAATTTAATTGATTACGAGCCAGTGGTAATCGATTAAAATGTTCATAAGGCATTTTCCAGAAAACATTCACATGCCTGTAATTGATTATTTCACCTAAGTAATCGATTAAAACTGTGAAAAAATGTTTTATACAATTCCTAATTGCCTTTATGAAATTTTATAAGTTTGCTTATTACCACATGAGTAATTCCTATCAAATGAATGTATGAATTATCAATAGCTAATGAGGATTATAAATCTTTATCTAATGAACCAAGCTTAAACACAATTACATATGCCATCAAATTGATTGGGCATGTAAAATATCAAAACTCATTTACTTCAATCATCTTTGAATCCTTTGCTTCAGCTTCTTTGATTCTAACAATCTCCCCCTTTTTGATTTTGAGCATGCCAAATACTTTATTAATGAAACATACTCTTTGACTTCAATGAAGAGATGTATAATCTGAAAATTTCTCAGCTTTTTGCAAAGATCAAGCATCATCATATCTTGATTGATCATTAAAAACATTCATTCAAATATTCTTTAGGCATTTTTATACTAACTCCCCCTGAGTTGAATAATCATTTACATAACTCATATTCAGAGCATTTCCTTGTTCAATATAACATTCAGCTTAGAGATTTTTATGTATCAATGTATCATATTTTTACACTTTGAAACATATCATTACATTTCAATAAACTATGTGTATCAGAGCATATTATTTGGTTCATATTTCAATGCAACATTTCAAATGCTTAATATCATAGCAATTTCAATATTAGAGCAATTTCAAATTCAATAGCAATATTAGAACAACCTTTTCATTCATTCTACTACTCACATTTCATACTACTCAATTCAATCATTTTACTACTCTATTCAACCACTTCTTTTACTTTCATTTCATTCTACTACTCCCCCTATTTGGCATATCAAATTCAAAAATTGAAATTAAAGCATACCAATAGAAAGGGAAATAGAAAATACTTTATTAATCATTAAAATGAACCAATTACAACAAACATAAATAAAAAACTAAGCCATACTTAAAAATTCAAACACAAAACATAACACACATTTAAACTTAGACTAGAACTAAGAGATTAATCTAAATCCCTAGATTCATCCCTAAATATCTTGGATTCCATGTTCTTCACCCTAGTCTTAAGTTCCTCTAATGAAGAATTAACTTCATCTCTATGTTCATGATGTAATAAGAATAAAGCATCCATCTTTTGTATCATTAAAGATTCAAATTGAGAATATTGAGGCTCAGATGGTGCAACTTCTTCTTATTCTTCTCCAGCATCTCCAATTTGGTTTCCTTCATCATCTCCCTCTTCTCCTTCCTCTTCAGCCAATGAAACTGGTTGACCTGCCATTTGCCAGCCATATGGTGTCTTCACCATTCCAAGCTTAGTGAGGTGCTTTTTCCTTTATTTGACTATTGCTAGCATTGGTGTGATCCATGACTTCATTGGATACATCCACTTGAAAATAATCAATAAATCTTGGAACTAATACAACATAAGGAAAGAGGTAATTTACCAATCTCTTGGATTTCTACATGATCTCTTGAAGTATATGGATGCAATTTAACTTTATTCCATTCTTTAATCCATAAACAATTTGGAGATCATCATCTGTGGCTTGTGCATGGTTGGTGGATCTTGGAGTGAGGATATAGGTGATGATATAGTGTAGGAGCCTATCTTCATGTGTCATAGGTCTGTACTTAATCTTAGCCTAAGATTCATGTGACGGTCTATGAGAATACCTCTATAGGTTTCCATTCTGTTGTAACCCTCTACTTCTTCATCAAACCTTCTTTCTCCATCAAAGGAGACTTTCTGTACATGTCACCCTCCCAACTTCACCCCAATAATTTGGCAGTGGAGAGGGCATTCAAGATCCTTTTCTTTATTTTTGAACATTTGATCGAGTGTATCGGTCTTTTTATTTTTCTTTCAAACAAAACTGTCTGGGAAGGTTGCTTAGGTCTCCTTTTGCATAGTGTTTCCAAGAAGCTGTTCGAGGTTGACACCAATGTATTCCATCACTTCAAGGACCATTTTTCAAGGTCTGTGAGAGCGGTGTGGTGGTAGATGGCTTGCCCTTGATGGTAAACCGAGATGGGGAGCCTCACATTCCATTCTACTGGCAAGCTGAACCTACCAGGTTCAAGTCATTCGATCGGACTTAATGACCTTGGTGGAGAGGACAGAAAAAGCCATCTTGGAGCAATTGCCAGCCTCCTTGGACGCGCATGCCATCCTATCACTGCCCTCAGCAGATGACCCTTCTGCTGCATTAGATGGTACCCTTTCTGCCTTATTCTTCCTTTGTCTTCTTTGTCTGCTTGTGTATGTTTTGACTTGTGTTGACACCTATGATTGTATGCTTTTTCATGTATAATGGGGAATTTCCCTTGGAGGCCGTTGGTGAAGATTGCAGGTGCTGATGGTGGTGTCGTGTCACCTGCCCTTGTCCAACCCCCAACCGAAGAAGAGAGTCGACCCGCTGTCAGGGTTGGCCTTGTTGATGTTGCTGATGCTTTCCCCAACACCTCCCCTTCTACTTTGACTAAGAGGAAGAGGGATGATGATGCTGGGACTTCCATGATGATCACCAAGGAAAGCCCTATGAATTGAGTGCAGTAAAATAGAAGGATAGCAAGATAAAAATGAAGAAGATGAAGAACAATGAAGAACAAATGAGAGAAAATAAAGAACAAGAGTTTGATCCTAAAAACTAAAAGAAAGAAAAGTAAAAACTGTTTTTATTGAATGTAAAAGTGTTGTCCAAGTTTTCACTAAAGTCACTAATATATTAGTGACTAAGTTCTGAAAATAGAATGGGCCATAAACTAACTCAACAATCTAATTATTTACTATTTACAACCATGAGAATCAAATTTGCATTCCAAAATTACAAGTTCAGAGGTGCTAACTTCGAAGCTCAAATTGACCCTCAAAATGACAGAATTGGCCTTGGGCTATTTGTAGCAAACTTGTAGATCTTTTTGTTATCTTTCCAGGGACTTCTAGAACGCTCCATTTGGAGATTGGTAGCACTATATAGGTCCTGCACAAGTCAGATACGTCAAGTGAGCAAAAATCCGAAAATACGCAACAGTTAGCAATTAAGCCCACTTATTTGCCTAGGCC
>PYAF01000873.1:747569-759277 GCA_007407185.1 Glycine tomentella
AGCTAAGAAGGATAGAAAAATATTCAACTAAAAGCACTCTATCAAAATACCCCACACTTAAACTTTTGCACTCCTGGGCAAAACTAAAAGAAAGACTAAGAGAAAAATTCAAACTAAAGTAGACCAAAAATTTAGAGAAAGGGTATGAACAAGGCACACATATTTTTCAATGGATCACAACAATGCTCAAAAGTGAGAGGTGGAAAGATGGAACAATAATGTAGAGGTAACAAACAATCCATGAAAACATGATCACAAAGTGCAAAGTGAAAAAGTAGTTAAGTTTAGGATTAAGAATGCACCAAGGTGATAGAATTCTCTCAAAGGGTGGCACTCAACCTCACATGATGTGTATGGATTGTATTTACACTCAAACACCACATGCAACTAGCACATCCAAGCATTGACAAACCTCTCATTCATTCAACTTGAAATACACATGCATCAAAAGATCAAAAGGACTTTATTAGCTTGTAATGAATGACTTAGGAAAAGGTGGATAAGAAAAGGATATTTAGGCTAAAACTTAAGAGAAAAGAGGAGCCATGGGGAGCAAGCCAACAAGATAAAAGAAGGGTAGAAGCAATAAGATGAAATTCGAAAGAATTTACACGGATGAAAATGAACTATAACAACTTTTATTGCATTTTTTTTCTTTGCTTGAACTTCTTTTTCTTTGCTTATACACAAATTTTTTCTTCTTTTCTTCTTATTCTTTTGCTATTTGAACTCTTTCTTTTCTTTTCTTTCAAAACAAAACAAAATAGAAAAACCCCACACTTGTTTGAAACCCACTCCCAAAACAATTTCAAAGCCCCTTTTCTTCCTAAAGCTAGGGTAACATGGTTTTCCATCATTTCTTTAGTTTTTTTTTAATGAGCTAAACAAGAAATAAAAGACTAGAGGCTCAAAGAGGGTGACAATGGATATCAACACAAGGATAGGTTTATTTGGCTAGTAGCTAAAAGAAGGAAGGCCTAAATCATCTCAATCAAAGCATGTGCAACAAGGAATGTCAAAAGAGGCAAGGCAAAACAGAGTAATCTAGCACAAGGGTGAAATCACACATGAAAGAACATATTCACAAAGGCTCAAAAACTCACAAGGCATAATTCTACCACACATGGTTCATCTTAAATTCTATTCTCAAGCCTACTTATCACTTCAACAATTGCAATAATGATTCACATCAAGTATGAAACCTCTCAATCCAACCAACTTTTAAAATTTCTCACAATTTATGCAAATTATAAATCCTATGAAAAACATGAAATGATGCCTAAATTCGATAAAAACAGCAACAAAACAAAAACAGACAACAAAAACATACAGACTCAACAACTAAAACAGACAAACAAGAAACAGAAAGATAAACAGAAACAGAAAACAGAAACCAACAGACAATGAAAAATAGAGCAAGAAAACATAAACAGACAGAAAACAGAAAACAACAAAAGAAACAAATTTTTAAGATCCTTCACCCCCCACTTGAAATGCACATTGTTCTCAATGTGAGCATGCAAAGAAATGCAAACAAAGAGACAACAAATAAAAGGAGGGAAAAGGAAACTCCCAAAGTGTCGTTCAAGGCACATCCCAAACATAATTTTCTTGATGCATGCAGATGGGAAGATCAATTCCAAGAAGATCAGCAAGTGTCCATCCAGGGGCCTTTTTGTGGCCTCTCAAAACATGCATCAAATTCTCTTCAAGCTCCATTGACAGACTATTAGATATGATGACTGGAAGCTTCTGAGCATCATCTAAATATGCATACTTGAGGTGCTCAGGTGGTGACTTCAACTCCAGGGAAGGTGGTTGAATAGTGGAAGGTAAGGAAAGAGTAGAGGCTGAGGAAAATGGGATAGTATGCTCAGAACCTGTATTTGTACTTGCAACACATTCAAAGTGAAGTGTAGAGGAAATCTCCGCACAAATACTACACACAACAGCAGAATCATCACAGGCACAATTACAAGAACTAAAATCAAAGTTAGCAAATTCAGAAGAAAAATCAGAAAGTAAATCAGAAATATCTACACTATCTACTGCAACATCAATGATATCAAGAAGAAAAACAGAATGCTCCTCTACAGGATTTGATTTAGCACCAACAATTGTAGAATCTGGAAGTTCCTTGCCATTCCTCAAGGTAATGACATTCACATTCTCTCGATTAATCACTGGTTGTGCCGGAATGTTGCCAGAACCTTGCTGCTGCATCTGGTTGACAGTTGTAGCTAACTGTCCAATCTAAGTCTGGAGGTCTTGGATGTTAGCACTGACATTCTGTTGAAACTGAAGGTTGGTGGTAGCCATTTGCTTCATCAAGTCCTCTAAAGAAGGTCCAGAAGTGGCTTGCACAGGTTGTGCAGGTGTAGATGCAGCTTGCTGGAACTGTGGTTGTTGTCTGAATGGGGAAGGTTGGTATTTGGTGGGGGCAGGCTGGAAGGGCTGCTGTGGAGGTCTAAAGGGTTGTTGTTGCTGTGGACCAGGACCAATGGCAAGTTGCCTCACAAGGGATGTCAACTCTGTTAATTTGTTCTCCAATCTCTGGTTGTCAGCAACCATAGAAACAGAAACTTCATCTGCAACCTTGGATGTTGCAACTCTAGCACCAAATTGTTGATAGTTAGCTGCCATGTTAGAAATCAACTGCCTTGCAACAAAAGGGGTCTTGTCCATCAGAGTGCCTCCACTAGCTGCATCTATCATACTCCTATCCATCTTCATCAATCCTTCATAAAAGTACTGGATTAGTAATTGCTCACTGATTTGATGGTAAGGACAGGTAGCACACAGCTTGTTGAATCTCTCCCAATACTCATACAAAGACTCTCCAGGGAATTGCCTTATGCCACAAATTTCCTTCCGGATGGATGCTGTTTTAGAGGCAGGGAAGAATTTCTCCAAGAATCTTCTCTTCATGCCTGTCCAAGTGGTGATAGGATCTGATTGAAGGTACAACCAATCCTTAGCAACACTATCCAGAGAGAAAGGGAATGCCTTCATCTTAACATAATCCTCATGAACATCATGTGGTCGCATGGTGAAACACACCACATGAAACTCCTTAAGGTGTTTATGTGGATCTTCACCAGCAAGTCCATGAAACTTAGGAAGCAAAGGATCAGTCCAGACTTCAGTTCATAACTGACCTCAGTCTCAGGGTATTGAATACACCAGGGTTGGTAAACAACATCAGGTGTAGCTAACTCCTTAAGAGTTAGGTTGTTATCAGCCATGATATCAAGATGTGTAGAAGTAGAATCAGAATCAAAGTCAGAAGATGCTACACTACTGTCTAAAACTACACTATCAAAGTCATCCAACCTAAGGTTTTGTCTATTTAATCTATGAAATGTCCTATCTATCTCAGGATCAAATGAATGGAATTCAATTGACGTGGACCTAGTCATACACAATGCAACTCATAAAGGATAAGAAAAAGCAGAAAAACAATCCTAAAAAGTTTTTTTTTTTTACGCTGGCGCTATTAGCGTGGGGCTGGCGTTGTTAGCGTGGGACATTCGGGAAGTTCGCGCAATCAGCGTGGGATCCGCGCGATCAGCGTGGGTTGGCAGAACCTACGGGGCGACTAGCGTCGCGTCCGGCGTGATCAGCGCCAAATAGCCGAACTTGTGGCACGACTACCGCGGGTGCCGCACGATCAGTGCCAGGACTTCAACAGAGGTCCCTGGGTTCGAATTCTGGGCGCAATCAGCGTGGATGGTCACGCTGGTAGCGCCAACTGGGCGTTCTGCTTTGTTTTTCTGGGTTTTCTCTGTTTTTATGGGTTTTCCTCTATTTTTATGGGTTTTTCTCTATTTTTATGGGCAAATACAAAGCTAATGCAGCAACAACAAACACATAATTATGCAACAAGCATAGTTGTGCAACAAAAACAAAAATGCAAGAATTAAAACTACTTTTATGAACTAATTACAATGAATTAAAGCTAGCACACAATGAACTGTGTCCCCGGCAACGGTGCCAGTTTTGATATTTGTTTTGTTGAGACGCATCAAAAACAATTTTACTAAGCTAATTCTGCAACACATAGCTAACGTAGGTCGACTCAGAGACACGATCAATATGGTTCTAGCTTCAAATCATTGGTAATAATAAGGGGAATTTTTGTCGAACAGTTGGTATGCGTAAAGTAAAACATGCAAGAACACAAACTAAAATTAAAGAACAATGCAAAAATTAACAAGATTATCAAGGAGTAAAGTAAAATAGATTAGAAAGCATCAATCCAATTCACCAACCCAAGCTTTTCGAATCATCATCATTCTCATAAATTGATTCTATCATGAACATTCATTCAATCTCAATAGAAGCAGTTCAATTGACTCTCCTCCTAAATTAATTGAAACCACAACCCTAACTGAAATATCATTCAATTAATCTTGTGATTATCATTCGAAATTAGGACATGAATCCATAATCCTAACTCGCTTTCAATCTTAAATGCAGTCATAATCATGAAAACATAATAGAAATTGAAGAAGAAGGTGAACATTTAAATAAAATTTGAAATACCAAACTAGAACTCCAATTCTTCTCTTGCTTAAGATGGATCCTTGGATTGATTGATGATTTAGCCTCCCATGATCATCACCATGGAAAGCCCCATGAAATGAGTGCGGTAAAATAAAAGGATAGCAAGATAAAAATGAAGAAGATGAAGAACAATGAAGAACAAATGAGAAAAAATAAAGAACAAGAGTTTGATCCTAAAAACTAAAAGAAAGAAAAGTAAAAACTATTTTTATTGAATGTAAAAGTACTGTCCAAGTTTTCACTAAAGTCACTAATATATTAGTGACTAAGTTATGAAAATAGAATGGGCCATAAACAAACCCAACAATCTAATTATTTACTATTTACAACCATGAGAATCAAATTCGCAGTCCAAAATTACAAGTGCAGAGGTGCTAACTTCGAAGCTCAAATTGACCCTCAAAATGATAGAATTGGCCTCAAGCTATTTCTAGCAAACTTGTAGATCTTTTCGTTATCTTTCCAGGGACTCCTAGAATGCTCTATTTGGAGATTGGTAGCACTCTATAGATCTTGCACAAGTCAGATACGTCAAGTGAGCAAAAATCCGAAAATACGCAACAATTAGCAATTAAGCCCACTTACTTGCCTAGGCCAAAAACTGAATTAGAATAGGAAAATAAAGGTCCAAGAGAGGTCAAATAAGCTAAGAAGGATAGAAAAATATTCAACTAAAAGCACTCTATCAATGTTACTGATGCTTTCCCCAACACCTCCCCTTCTACTTTGACTAAGAGGAAGAAGGATGACGATGCTGGGACTTCCGGCCATAAGAAGTCCAAGGCCTCTCGCAGCTTGCGTGTAATGAGGGAGGCCGCTGGATTCCTTCTTCGTGCTCCAGTTTTTGCACCTCTTGTTTGGGATCCTGCCCCCATGATTGCTACTGTTGTTGCTCCTATTTCCACTGTTCCATCACCTAATGTTCGGGCTTCGGCTCTAGTGGAGGTGGTTGTTGCTGCTACCCCGAGCTCGACCCCTACTGCTTCGATTTCGACTGCCACTGATGTTCCTATACTTGATCCTCCGCCTCTTCCTCCTACTACTTTTGTCACGCCGCCACCCCTTATTGTGCCTTCGTCTTCATCTCACTTTGTCACCTCTCTTGAGTTTGTACATGTCCCAAGGAAGGTCAACTCGTTATGGAGTGTAGGACATGTGCTTGAACGGAGAACCTCGACCTCCTTTGACAAGAATCTAATAAGGTAAGTAGGGGTGTGTTGGTTTCAGAGGAGCTATTTGAAGAATGGAATAGGAATCAAGCTTTGGTTTTGAGCTTTCAACATGCATTGGATGCTTTGAAGAATGATTTGTGTTAAATGTGTAAGAAAGAAGCAATTCTGGTGATCAAAGTGCATTGCATTCATATCATTCAATAATTCAATTAACTTGAGTAATAAAATTCACAAGGCTTTGGTAAAATGATCAATTTAAATTAAAGGTTTTGGAAAAATGAATTTTGTAATGGTTTAACCGATTACATTGAGGATATAGTTGATTATTTTGTTCTTGGTTCACTTGGGAAAAGTTTTTAAGAACAATGTAATCGATTACCTATCGGATTAATCGATTATTTGACCTTCGTTTACATATAAACTGCCTTGCAACAGGTAGTAATCGATTACATTACTATACGTGAGTTTAATTCTCTCTAGAAGAATCGATTACCAAAGAGTAGTAATCGATTACACAGGCTAAACTGAAAAGTCATCTTCCTGTCATAATCGATTACCAAAATCAGTAATCGATTACACTATGTGTTAATGCATATAAGGTTTGCTACATTAATCGATTACCAAATATAGTAATCGATTACATAGTTCAATATGATTTCTAAAGCTTCATGGTTTAATCGATTACCAGAATCAATAGTCGATTACACAGTGTATTTCAAGTTTATGAAGCTTTCTGTCTTAATCAATTACAAGACGAAATAATCGATTATTTTGTTCGTTGCTCATGTCCAGATTCTTGTAGAACACTTTAATCGATTACCAGATTGATTTAATCGATTACATGAGTGAAATAATCGATTATTAGGCGCATTTAATCGATTACTGATAGTTACAAAAGTTTGTTATAAATAGAACCTTGGCTCAACTTATTTTGTAACTTGTTCAATTCGTATTCTGAGCACACATAAACTTTCTAAACACGGTCTAAGTGATTTTTCTGGGTTCTATGAGTTCTTGCTTTCACTAAAACATTCATGGGTTATTGAGTGATTCTTTAAAGCAAGAAGATACTTTCAAAGGTTAAGGAAGGAGATGTTCTGAGATTGTTTTTCATCTTTCAACCTGATTTGTTCATTCATGTGCGTATCATTCACTGGATCATCAGGTGCTTTCTTTCCTTAACTGATTGGTTGTAATTTTGTTTACAAATTTGTGTTGTATTGGCTATTGTAATTTTGATTCTTGAAGCTTGGGACTAGAGAAGGGTTCTCTAGCTTAAAGATTAGAGTAGTGTTCTCTGGATCTTTCTCCTTAGATTTGTAATAGGGTTTTAGATTTCTATTCTTTGTCTAGGGTTGATAAAGGGGAGATTCTTGTAAAAGCTTGTAAGAATATTTTTATAATAGTGGAACTCTAACCTAGTGTTGGTTGGAAGAAACTGGATGTACCTTCATGATTTGAAGTGAACTAGTATAAATTGTGTTTGTTCTTATTTCTATTCTCATCTTGTTAATTGTCTTTTATTCTTTGAATCATATTCATTGCACAACAAGTTTGGTTTTGATCTATTGAATTCTTGGACTGAGCTATTTGATTGAGTAAAAGGTTTCTTGGTTTTAAAAGTGATAAAGATCCTGAAAACTCTGATTTGAAGTTGATTTTAAAATACCAAGATTCAACCAATTCACCCCCCTCTTGGTTGTTGTGAAGTATTCCCATTATTTTCAAGGTGTAGTGCTCTACAGACTCCGCCAAGCTCTTCCTGCAAAGGAGTTTGGCAGTCTTGGAAGAAAATGGTTAGCTCCACCAAGAGGCTGTAAACAAAGCGGCTTCCTTGGAGAGAGAGCTGGCCAAACTAAAGTCTGCTATTCGTAATGTTTGGCAAGTTGAGCATGTCAAGCTGAATGATGCAGTGGTGGCCCTTACTAAGGTGGTCAAGTCCCACCACCAGTTATCTGCTAAGGCTAGTGGAGCTTTGGCCAAGTTGTTGCATACCCGGGTTGACGATGATGAGTTGGTCATCCGAGGTAAGGCTTTGCTGAGGGAGAAGGTGGACCTGACTGTCAAGGCTGACAGGGTCGTTGCTGAGAAGGAGGAATTGGCAAAAAAGGTAGCGGACTTGGAGGCGAGGTTGAAAGAGGTTGAGCTAGGACTTGCTACTGAGATGGCAGTCAGCAAGGAGTTTGATGAAGAGCTGGCCATCTACAAGAGGGAGCGATGAAGCAGCATGAAAAGGGCTTCTTCAAGGCCGTCAGGCAGGCTGACCTTTTTGCAAAAGATATTTACTTAGGTCTGTTTGACCCATTCAAGGATGTAAAGGAGGGAGTCTTGATTGACGAGGAAGAAATTGGCTCTGCTGAGGAGGGCGCCAGTGATGGAGCCAATGTGTAAGCTGCCACCTCTTGTATTTTTTTTGCTTTGTTTTGTTTTGGGCTGTGAAGGCCATCTAATGTTGACAATTTGATTCAATGAAAAGTTCCTATTTCTTCGATTTCTTCAATCTTCTGTATTTTGCATATTGTCTTATGTTTATAAATGTTTTGTGTTGATGAATATAGTTCGCTTGAGTTGCGTCTTTCTATCGTAAAAATTGAGACCCTATAATTGATAGTGTCCTGTTTTGCTTGTTGTTCAAGAATGAGTAGTTGGTCCCCGAACTCTACTTGCTGAGACTTAGAAGTAGTTGAATTACCAAGAATGTAACTTGGGTTTAGAGTGTCAAGGGTGATCCTTGGACTGATGTTGGATTCCTGCTTTCGCAAATGGATAAGTATGTAACCTTGCTTGTTGAGGCTCAAGAGAAGTGACCATACCAAGAGCATGTCTTGGGTTTGGAGTGTCAAGGGTGGACCCTAAACTTTATATACCAACAGTAGACCTTGGGTTTTGTCTACCAAGGGAAAACCTTGGATTTTGTCTACCAAAGGTGTACCTTGGGTTTTGTCTCCAAGGGTAGACCTTGAGTTTTGTCTACCAAGGGTGGACCTTGGGTTTTGTTTACCAAGGGTGGACCTTGGGCTTTGTCTACCAAGACCTTGGGTTTTGTGTTCCTAAGAACTTGTATTCCTACAAAGATAAAGTTTAGGAATAGCAAAATATGTCAAGGGTAGACCTTGCGTACCTTAAGTTTCCACAAGGGAAAACTTAGTGATGAAGAAATTTACCAAGGGTGGACCTTGGGTTTGTTGAAGTTGTAAGTTACCAAAAGTTGGTCTTGGGTTTTCCTGAAGGTTCACTTTTAATAACCTATAAGGTCCACTGAGGGTGCCAACGAAGGCTAGCCCTGGATGTTTAAGGACCTGTAAGGTCTCACCGAGAGTATCGTCAAAGGCCAAACCTAGACTTTTAAGGACCTATAAGTTCTGACTGAGAGCGCCGTCACAAGTTGTCTCTGGACTTTTAAAGACTTGTAAGGTCTGATGGAGAGCACTGTCAAAGGTTAACTCTGAACTTTTAAAGACCTGCGAGGTCTAATCAAGAGCGCCATGGAAGGCCGACTCTGGATTTTGAAGGACCTGTGAGGCCTGATCGAAAGCACCTTCAAAGGTTGACTCTGAACTTTTAAAAACCTGCGAGGTTTGACCAAGAGCGCCATGGAAGGCCGAGTCTAGATTTTGAGGACCTATGAGGTCTGACCGAGAGCGCCGTCGAAGGTGAACTCTGAACTTTTAAAGACCTTTGAGGTCTTACCAAGAGCATCGTTAAGGGTTGGCTCCGAACTTTTAAGGACCTGTGAGGTTTGACTGAGAGCACCTGTAATGTACCAGGAGTTGGCCCTGGGTATTGTCAAGGCTCGACCTTGGAGAGTAGTCAGGCGCTAGTTCTAGAATTTGATTATGTTCCTGCAAGGTTGACACAAGTATAGGTAGAAAGAGAAATATGTTTTATTAATGTAATAATTTCCTTGTTATTTTTCAACTGGGCCTTGTTAAAACCTCTCAAGCCAAAACCCTGTTTTTATAGGGACAAAAAACTTGAGTAGGAAAAAGAGTACACCATCCGACCTTCAATTCATCAACTGTAGTAGAACTTCAGGTGGGTAGCATTCCATGTTCTTGGAATGTCTTTACCACTTAGTTCCTGTAGCTTGTAGGCGTCATTGTCCAGGTTGGTGACGACCCTGAATGGGTCTTTCCAATTAGGTCAAAGCTTGCCTGCGCGGGGATCTTTTTTGGCTTCACCTTGGACACGCCAGACTAGGTCGCCTGGTTGGAAGGTTCGTGGTTGAACCTTGGTATTGTATCTTCTTGTCATTTGAAGTTGGATAGCTTTTTCTCTGATTCTGGCCATGTCTCAAACTTCCCCAACAATTTCTAGCTCGACCCTCATGTTTTCCTTGTTGTGTTGTTCTTGAAAGAGCATCCTTCTTGTCAATGGTTCTCCAAGTTCGACGGGGACCATGGCATCAATGTCATATTTGAGTCGAAAAAGAGTTTTGTTTGTAGCACTTTGAGGTGAATAGTGATAGGCCCAAAGTATGTTGGAGAGCTCTTCCTACCAGAGACCTTTAGACTTGTCAAGTCTAGTGCACAGGACTCGGAGGATGACTCTATTCGCTGCTTCCACCTAACCACCGATCTGGGGATGTTCGACAGAGGTGACCAGATGTTTGATCCCCGCCGTGTAAGGAAGCCTTCATAGGTTTGTGCCTTGAACTGCGTACCGTTGTAGTAACGATAGCAAAGGGTAGACCGTACCTGCATATGAGATGTTTACATGTAAAGGTTTCTACTTCACTAGCCATACTCTCTCACAAAGGCTTCTCTTCGATCCACTTGGTGAAGTAGTCAATGGCCACCAATAAGAACTTGACCATACTTGGAGCTCTCGGCAGGGGCCCCTAGATATCCATCCCCCACATTGCAAAGGGCCATGGGGAAGTCAGAGTGTGAAGGTTGTCAAGGGGAGTCCTTGGGACGTCCGCAAACTCCCGACATTTTTTTCACCCCAAGTGAAATTGAAGGCGTCGGTTCTGAGCGTCGGCCAGTAGTATCCTGCTTGTACTACCATGGTGGCAAGGGAGCGCCCCCCTGTATGGAGGCCACAAATCCCATCATGGAGTTCTCTCATAACATAGTTCACCTGTTAGTTGTCCAGACACTTGAGCAGAGGTGCAGTCAGCCTTTGTTTAAATAGTTCGCCATCAAGGATGACGTAGTAGCTAGCTTTCCTCTTTAGATGTCAGGCCTCATTTTCTTCTGTGGCAGTGTCCCCTTTGTGAGAAAATTTTTGTAAGGGGTCATCTAGTTAGGTTTCTCCTATTCGCCAACCATTACTGTTTTGGTGTCTATGGTAGGAGTTTGGAGTGTTTCCTAGATGATGGTTTTGAGGTGTTCAATCTTCTTAGTACTGGCTAGCTTGGAGAGCAGGTCATCCCTGGTGTTACTCTCTCACAGTATATGATACATCTTAAAACACTCAAAGCTATTGATGAGTGTGTTGGCTAAGTGATAATACTGGAGGAGTATGATTTCTTTGGTTTGAAACTTGTTGGCTACATGTCCCTGGACGAGTTGTGAGTCGGAGTAGTACCTCGGGCATTTAGCCCCGACTTCTTTTGCGAGCTTAAGTCCTACTATGAGTGCTTCATATTCAGCTTGGTTGTTTGAAGGTTTGAAATTAAGCTTGAGGGCTTGCTCTAGCGAGATGTTGTCAGGTCCCTCAAGAATAATACCTGTTCCGCTTCCTTGCACATTGGACGCTTCGTCCATGTTAGACTATTGGCAAGCGTACCAATTGTCGTTGTAAGTTACAAAATTTATAAAAGTTCATCTCCACAGGGACTTGAGCTTACCCAGTTAATTCAAATAAATTAATCAATTGCATAGTTATGTACAAGTGGGTCGAATATTTGTTCATTTGTTTATAAAAGTAAAACAAACTAACTAAACTTAATGAAAAGGAAAATATATGTATGAGAAAGTGGGGTTGGATTTCATCATTCTTAACTTCCTATATTCAATTAATATT
>PYAF01000874.1:16446-33356 GCA_007407185.1 Glycine tomentella
TGCTAGTGCTCTGTGTTGTCATTAAATGGGTAGAGGCCTTGTTGGGCCCAAACTCATTTATGTCAGTAGCTATGTTGGGCCTAATGGGTCACACACTAACACTTTATTGTCATGACATTATAGCATTAAAGGTTTTGGGCCTAATAATGGTTGTTGGCCCAAGAAAGAGTTTAGAAACTTATCTTAAAGAGAGAGAGGCTCATGAATGGAGTTAATGAGCTTGGATAGTCCAAAACATTATTAATTAATTTAAATAGTTAAATTAATTATCTAATATTTAAATTTGATAATTTAAATTTTGAATTTAAATATGAATTAACTATAGTAGATAGTTTCATATCAAAAGGAGAAGATAAGAGCGAGATTTGAATTTGAATTCAACTAGCATCTTATCATGATCATATCCTAGATTTTAGGAAGAAGTTTGAGGGCTGATTAGAGGCTTATCATACGAATGGATATTTGATTATTATTTGGCAAAATAAATTCCAAGTAATACTTGGTCTTAAGAAGATAAGATAGGAGGTTGTTGGCAATTTTTGAAATACAACAACTCTATCTTTTCTTCACGTGTGAGATGCTTAATGATCATAATTTTATGGTTAAAAATATGACCTAAAACTCTTCTATAAATATACTCTTGTGATCATAGTTCTCGAATATGTGGTTTTTGAGAAAACCCTATCTATCTTCCTCCCTTTTCATGTGCCCTTTGTGTGAGTTTTGACTGAAAATTCAGCCACCAATATCATTTATTGGTGAGGCTCTTTGATAAGTAAAAACACTTTGAAACCTAACCTTCTTCCTCTCCATTGGTGTGCCTAGCCTGCCTCCATTGGTGTTTGTTGGAGGCCTACAAGAAGTGTTCTTGAGTCTTGACAAGAAGTGGTGTGGATCAACATTAGAGGGCTTGTATCTTCTAGCCTATCCTTGATCATCAAGTTTTGAATACAAAAAAGGTAACATCTATGTCCTAAAGAATGATTCTTGAATGGTATGTGTGTTTCTACTTTGAAAATTTTTTGTTTTTCTTCTCACATGCCTTCGAGCTTTAAGGCCTTATCTTTCAAAATCATCCATAAACACCTTCATGCAACTCTCTAATAAATCAAAAAAGATACTCGTATGCACCTTTGGAAGGTGCCAGGTGCATTGCATAGGCCACAGGGCATCCTGGTGTAGGCAAATGTGCAAAATGGATAGGTGAATGTGGTCTTGTGTTGGTCCTCCAGTGCAATATTAATCTGCATTTAACCTGAAAAACCATCAAGAAAGCAATAATGTGATTTACCTGCCAACCTCTCCAGAACCTGGTCAATGAATGGGAGAGGGAAATGGTCCTTATGAGTTACCTGGTTAAGTCTCATATAGTCAATACAAACTCGCCAATTGTTGGCTACTTTAGTCAGAATCAACTCATTATCCTGGTTTTCACAACAGTGATACCTGACTTCTTAGGGACCACTCGGACAGGTGAAACCCAAGTGCTATCTGAAATAGGATAGATGATCCTACAACTAGTAACTTCATCACCTCTTTCTTCACGACATCAGTAATAGTGGGATTTGACCTACTCTATAGCTGCCTTACCGGCCTAGAATCATTCTCCAAGAGTATCTTATGCATGGATATGGAAGGATTTATGCTAGGAAGGTCAACAAGTGTCTATCCAATGGCCTTTTTGTGGCCTCTCAAAACATGCAACAACTTCTCTTCATGCTCAAGTGACAGTCTGTTAGATATGATGATTGGGATCTTCTGAGCATCATCTAAATAGGCATATTTAAGGTTCTCAGGTAGTGGCTTCAGGTCCAAGGAAGGTGGTTGAATGGTGGAAGGCAAGGGAAGGTTGGTGCCTAATGGAAGAGAGATAAGAGAATCAACACCTGCTTCTGTACCTGCAACACAATCAGAGTGAAATGTAGAGGAATCTTCACACAAGTACTACACACAACAATAAAATCATCATAGGTACAATTAAAAGAACCAAGATCAAAATCAGAGAAGTCAGAAAATTCAGAAAGTAAATTTGTACAAATATCTACACCATCTACTGCAACATCAATGATATCTGCAAGAAAGACAGAATGCTCCTCTGTAGGATGTCTCATGTCCTAAAAAATGTTGAAATGGATAACATCATCACCAAACTCCATGGAAAGAGTTCTTGCATGCACATCAAATTTGGTCCTGGCTGTCATCAAGAATGGTCTCCCTAAGATCAATGTGGAACCATAGCCGGAAGACTCATTCTACATATCCAAAATGTAAACATCGGTTGAAAAATCAAATCATTAAATTGCAGTAGCACATCTTCAATAAATCCAAGTGGAAGTGCAACACTTCTATTGGTTAAGTGAATGACAACACTAGTGGGTTTCAAACACCAAGTTGTAATGACCTATAAACTGATGTGGGCATAACATTAAGGATGCTCCAAGGTCAAGCATTGCATATGTAAAAGTGCAATCTCCAATGGTGCAAGGGACACTAAAAGTGTCAGGATCTTTGCACTTCTGTGGCAAGGTGGATGGTGGAATGGAAGCAAGAATTTTGCTCTTTATAAGTGCAGAAACATTTCTGTCCATCTTCACTTACTCATTTCCCTTTAGCTTTATCTTGTGGGTGCACAAATCCTTCAAGAATTTTGCATATGTTGGAATTTATTTGATGGCATCCAAGAGGGGAATGTTGAATTCTACCCTCCTGAAAGCTCAAGAAGATCAGAATCAAGCTTCAGTTTCTTTACGAGAATGGATCTAGAAGGAAAAGGTAGAGATATCTGTTTTGGTGCAAAATTTGTTTTGGCACCAACATTTGTTAAATTTGGAAGCTCCTTGCCACTCCTCAAGGTAATAGCACTCACATTCTTTGGATTAACAATTGGTTGTGCTGGAATGTTGCCAGAACCATGCTGCTGCATCTGGTTGACAATTGTAGTTAACTGTCTAATCTTAGGCTATAGGTATTGGATGGTGGCGCTGACATTTATTTGAAACTGAATGTTACTAGCTTCCATTTGCTTCATTAGTGAAAACAATAGGAATACACATAATAACCAAGAGGGGGTGAATTGGTTTAAACTTGGCCTTTAAAAAAACTTTAGAAAATCAGAGTTATAGGATCTTAATCATAATTGAAACAAAAATGCTTCAAATCAATCAAACCACTCAGCCCAAGAAAATAATTGCTTAAAATAGAACTTGTTGAGTAATGTAGATATCACCAAGAACCACAGATCAAGATAGCAAGAAGAGATTAAGGAATAGAAAACAACACAAGAATTTATACTGGTTCACTTCTCAAGAGAAGCTACATCCAGTTCTTCTAATCAACACTAGATTAGAGTTCCACTATTATCAAATTCCGGTTCTTACAAGTTTTACAACAATCACTCTTTATCAAACCTAGATAAAGAACATAAATCTAAAACCCTATTAGATTCCTAATGATCAAGACATAGAGAACCTTCTCTACTCTTCCCTCTAGAGAAACCCACTCTAGAAAAAGCTTAAAGAACCCTTTACAAAAGATACAAACAACCAAGAATTCAAAAGATGGACAAGAACTATCTAGCTCAGAAAATCCTTTCTAACTTTGAAAAGGCTTATGAATGCTTTGAAATTTCGAAGTCAAGAGTTGTATCTTTCAGATAAATTCACATTCTATTTATAACCAACTTTTGTAACAGATTGTAATCGATTAAATCGCCATTGTAATCAATTAAATTGTCATATGTAATCGATTAATCTTCCAGATAATCGATTAAAATGTTCTTAGCACAATTTGGAATTTATAACGAACAAAGTAATCGATTAAAACGAGTTGTAACCGATTAAACCAGACATGTTTTAGTTCTAAAATAAGCTAATGTAATCGATTATTGATTATGGTAATCGATTAAGGCAGACATGTACAATTTCAGAATAAGCCTAGGTAATCGATTACTGATTGTGGCAATTGATTAAAGCAGACATGCATATTTAAAAATGAATTTGTGTAATCGATTACTGTATAATGGTAATCGATTAAGACAAATAATCATGATTTATATTTTGTGTTATGTAATTGATTATGAGTAGCTAGTAATCGATTAAAATGTTCTTCATGGCTTTTCCAGAATCAAACTGAAGCTGGTAATCGATTGTATCCTCATGTAGTCGATTAAAGCAGTGATATTTTGTTTTTCCAAAAAATTAACCATGAGAAATTAACTTCTTTATAAAACATGAAAAACTTTAATGCTTTAGTAAAATCACGTATAAATGTTAATGGTCATGTTCATGCAATGCCAGGATCATAAAATTAGCCTCTCATACACTTAACCCATTACAGATGCCTTGGCATGTGAAAAGCTAAAATCTTCCTTCAACAAGCTTCATCTTTGGCTTGATCTTCTTCCAGCTCCTCCTATATTCAACAATTAGGTCTTCCAAGGAAGGTCTAAAATTGCTCTGCATAGGTTGTGCAAGTGTAGGTGCAGATTGATAGAATTGTCGTTGTTGTCTGAATTGGGGACCTTGGTATTTGCTGGTGGAGGTTTATGAAAACAATATGAACACACACAATTAACCAAGAGGGGGTTGAATTGGTTAAAACAAGGAATTTAAAATTTTCTTTGAAACTAGCAGTGGATTAAAGATCATATCACAAGTACACCCTTATTAAACTGAAACTTTCAATCAATCAAGATTCACCCTTCACTTCAAGCAATAGCAGAAAATCTATCTGTTGATCTTGAAAAAGATTAATCACAAGATAAGCAAATTAAGACAACAAGATGAGAATTAAGAGAACACCAAATCTATACTGGTTCACTCCTCAAAATAGAAGCTACATCCAATTTCTTCTAACCAAACCTTGCTAGAGTTCCACTATATCAAAATCTGTTCTGTACAAGCTTACAAGTGATCACCCTTTATCAACCCTAGATAAAGAACTGAAATCTAAACCCCCTTTAGACTTCTAATGATCAAGAACTAGAGAAATCTTCTCTATTCTTCCCTTTAGAGAACCTTACTCTAGAAAAGCCTTAAAGAACCTCTTTGAACTAGGAACTTACAAGAAACAAAAGTAACAAATGAATTACTGCAAGAGTTTAAGAGAGATACAACCTTATGATCCTTAGAATGTGAGTAAATGAATTTACCAAGCAGAGATCAAGTTGAAAAGAATACAATCTAGAAACTAGCTCTTCATGAAATCTCTTGTCAAATCTTGTCCAAAACAATTTGATCAATGATGCATATGTTTCTTGGTTTTGGAACAAGAGCTATCTATCTCAGTATATCTTTTCTCAGAATCAGAGGGCTTTTGAAAGTGATGGAAAATTTGAATTATCAAGTTCTGTTCAAAACAAAAGACCCAACAACTTTTTATAGAAAACTGATTCAATTGAATGTAATTGATTAAATCTTCCAAGTAATCGATTATTTTAACTAACGTAATTGATTAATATCCTATTTAATCGATTAAAGTGTTCTTAGTATGTTCCAGAAAAGATATATGAGCAATGTAATCGATTACTACATATAGTCTTTGTTTTAAAATATGCTAGTGTAATCGATTACGATTAGATGGTAATCGATTAACCTAGGGAGACATATTTTGTGTTTTGTATTGTGTAATCGATTACCATTTTCTTGTAATCGATTAATTAGTTCTTCATGGCTTAAGTAATAGATTACCAATGCTGGTAATCAATTAAATCAGTGCACAATGTGATTTTCCGAAACTTAACCATGAGAAATTTCCTTCTTTATGCAAACATGAAAACCTTTATGCTTTTCACAAATCATGTATGCATGCTAATGATCATGTTCATTCAATGCAAGGGATCATAAGATAAGGCTCTTAAACAACTTAACAAATTACAAATGCCTTCAATTGAATGGCATGTAAAAAGCTAAAATTTATTCAAGACACATGGCTTCATCCTTGTGTTGATCCTCTTCCAGTTCCCCCTATAACAAAGTTAGTTACATTTAGTTTTTGTGCAGCTTATATAGCCCACGAAATTACAAGCTTAATGCACATGAAATGAACATAAATGAAGATTGTAATGCAACTAAAGGAGCCTAAATGCAAGCTAAATGAAGCTTGTGTTCTTGGTTGTCCACGTGCAATATTTAAGCTTCTTAATGCAGTTTTCCAGCTCCTAAGTTCAGTTTTCAGCCTATAAGTGCAGCCCACAAATTCACACACAAGTGCACTTACAAAGCTTCACACAAATGCACTAAAAAGCCTTTTTATTTCTACTACTTTTGCTTCTAACAAGTGCTGGAATTTATTGAATTAAACTGAACTTGAGACATCAAAATCTAGTCCTTGTTATCCTTGAGTTGGTGGGTTTCTTCATGCTTGTCCAAGTTAGCTTGGATGTGGTCTTGAAGTGCTTGAGTTCTAGCTCTTGTCATTGGTCCATTAAAGCTCACCAAAGGAAGTGTTTCAAGCAACCGAAGGAAGTGCTTCAAGCTCTCCTTCTAGACCTTTAGCTTGCCATGGACCTCCATCAATTGCTCATATATCTTTTCCAGAAAGAACTAAGAACACTTTAATCGATTGAATAGGATATTAATAGATTACTTAAGTGAAAATAATTGATTACATGGACGATTTGATCTATTACATTCAGTTGAATCAATTTTTTATAAAAAGCTGTTGGGGCTTTTGTTTTCAGATACAACTTGATAATTCGAATTTTCCATCACTTTCAAAACCCCTCTGATTCTGAGAAAAGATATACTGGGATACATAGCTCTTGTTCCAATACCAAGAAACACATGCATCATTGATCAAATTGTTTTGGACAAGATTTAACAAAAGTTTTCATGGAGAGCTGATTTCAAGATTGCATTCTTCTTTTCAACCTAATTTCTGTTTGGTAGATTCATTCACTCACATTTTGAGGATCATAAGTTGTATCTCTCTTAAAACTCTTGCAGTAATTCATTTGTTACTTTTGTTTCTTGTAAGTTCCTATTTCAAAGAGGTTCTTTAAAGATTTTCTAGAGTAGGATTCTCTAGAGGGAAGAATAAAGAAGGGTTCTCTAGTTCTTGATCATTAGAAATCTGAAGGGGGTTTAGATTTCAGTACTTTATCTAGGGTTGATAAAGGGTGGTCACTTGTAAGCTTCTGAAGCACAAATTTTGATATAGTGGAACTCTAGCCAAGGTTTGGTTAGAAGAAACTGGATGTAGCTTCTCTTTTGAGAAGTGAACCATTATATATTTGGTGTTCTCTTAATTCTCATTTTGTTGTCTTAATTTTCTTATCTTGTGGTTAATCTTTTTCAAGATCAACAGATAGATTTTCTACTATTGCTTGAAGTAAAGGGTGAATCTTGATTGATTGAAAGTTTCAGTTTCAACAAGGGTGTACTTATGATATGATCTTTATTCTACTGCTAGTTTGAAAGAAAATTTTAAATTCCCTATTTTAACCAATTCACCCCCCTCTTGGTTAATTGTGTGTGTTCATATTGTTTTCACAAATATATGTTGGGCAATTACAAGAAGGGAGAAAAATGAAGAATGTTAAACGAGAAAAATGATAAACCTTTTCTCTTATTACTCTGATTAAACATTGCTCTTATCTAAACTAATATGAAATTACTTAAGATAGGGGGAGTAATATAAATATTTGTGAATGTAAATTGTTTATGCAAAGTATACTTGACATTTTTTCTTGGCAAGAAGCTGAATCTATTTCAGATATCAAGTATAAGCTCCTGGAAATCATCTCTTAAAAGAACATGATGGATCAAGATGTTCAATTAATGTTTGGCATGATCAAAGCCAAAAAGGGCGAAATTGTTAGATGCAGAGGGAGATTGAAAGGATCAAGATGTTAAGGCTCTTAGACAAGGAAGTGTAGCTTTTACATGCCATTCAATTGAAGGCATATGTAATCTTTAGATGTCTAAATGTTTCATCTATGATCCATTGCATTGCATAAACATCATTCATTGGCTTGCATTCATGGTTTTCATAAAAGCACAAGTTTTGTGAAAAAGCTTCAAGTTTTCATGATTGCATAAAAGTCAAGTGTTCAAGGTTTAAGTTTTGGAAAAACTATTTCGTACTGCTTTAATCGATTACCAGTATATGGTAATCTATTACTTAAGCTTTGATGAACACTTTAATCGATTACACTGCACAAATCACAGAACATGTCTTCCTGTGATAATCGATTATGATATGGTGGTAATCATTCACTTGGCACATTTTTGAAACAAGACTTCTTGTATTAATCGATTACATGGTGAATTAATCAATTACTTTGCTCATGAATCTTTTTTAGAAAGTTCAAGAACACTTTAATCGATTACATATTTTATTAATCGATTACATTGAAACGATTTAATCAATTAAATTCAGTTACAACAGTTTTCTATAAATAGTTGTTTGGTCTTTTGAAATAACAAGAATATTACACAAAGAAAATTTCATAGATTTTCAAAAGCTTTCTGAAGTGAGAAGAGATACTTTGAGCCATTGAGCTTTTGCCCCACAAATTCTATATCTTCATTTTACTTTGAAAGATTTCTTTGTGGGCAAGATTCTAAAAAAGTTCTTGGAGAGATTGGTCTGAAATTTGTTTTCATTCAACCTGGATCAAGATTGGTAAACCATATGCATTCATATACATTGGATCATCAGGTTGTCTCTCTCCATTGAACTTTGTTTGTAATTCGTTTTAGAATTTCAGTTTGTTTGTAACTATTACAATAAGGTTCTTATTAAGGCTTGTCTAGAGTTGGTTTCTCTAGAGGGAAGAGTAGGAAAGGGATTCTCTATGTCTTGATCACTAAGAGTCTAAGAGAGTTAGATTTCTAATCTTAATCTAGGTTTGATTAAGGGTGATTGTAATAAGCTTGTAAGAAAAGAATATTGTGAACAGTGGAACTCTAACTAAGTTGGTTAGAAGAAACTGGATGTAGCTTCTCAAGGGTGAGAAGTGAACCAATATATATCTTGGTGTTGAATACTTTCTCTTTATATCTTCTTGTTGTCATTAATTTTCATTCATTTGATTGACTAAAAGTTATCAAAAGGTGTTTTTGTAATACGATCCTTAATACTCTGATTGTTTTGAAGATTTTAAAAGATCAAGTTTAAACCATGTAGGAAAAAGAAAGGGTAACATCTACTTACTCTCTATAGAACATGCGTTCATCCATATTATTAATTGCCTTGTTAGTAAGATTGATGAATCATGGTTATGGCATAGGAAAGCTATTCATATTAACATGCATCACATGAACAAACTTATTAGAAAAGACTTAGTCATTGGTTTACCTAAACTTAAGATTGAAAAGGACAAACTATGTGATGCTTGTCAAAAAGGGAAACAAACCAAGATCTCTTTTCAAAGTAAAAACTTTGTTTCCACCTCAAGATCCCTTAAATTGCTTCACATGGATTTGTTTGGTCCTTCTAGAACTATGAGCTTAGGAGGCAATTACTATGGGCTTGTAATAGTTTATGACTAGTCTAGATTCACATGGACTTTGTTTTTAAGATCCAACAGTGATGCTTCCATTGCATTCAGAAAATTAGCCAAGCTTGTTCAAAATGACAAAGGAAGCAAAATTATCTCAATAAGAAGTAATCATGGTGGTGAATTCCAAAATGAGAATTTTGAAAAGTTCTATGAAGAAAATGGAATCAACCACAATTTTCAGCTCTAAGAACACCTCAGCAAAATGGTGTTGTGGAGAGGAAAAATAGATCCCTTGAAAAAGGAGCAAGAACTCTTCTTAATGAGACAAATTTGCCAAAACATATTTGGGTTGATTCTATGAGTACTGTTTGCTACACTTTGAATAGATTACTCATAAGGCCTATTTTAAAGAAATCTCCTTATGAACTATACAAAGTTAGAAAAACAAACATTTCTCACATGAGAGCATTTGGTTGTAAATGTTTTGTTTTAAAAAATGGAAAGGAATCACTTGGCAAGTTTGATGCAAAGGCTGATGAAACTATCTTTCTTTGATATTCATTACAAAGCAAGGCATACAGAGTCTTCAACAAAAGAACTTTATGCATGGAAGAATCAATTCATGTTATTTGTGATTAAATTAACTCCTCAAAAGAGGAAAAGAGTTATGATAATGATGCAAGTTCTATAGAAGATTATGTCAAAATCAATGGACCAAATGAGAAGGAAAATGATGAACCAAATGAAGAAATAGATTAGTCAACACCTACTTAAAAGCCTAAGGATTGGAGAACAACAAAAGACCTCTCTCTTGACAACATTATTGGTGAAGTGACTAAGGGAGTATCTACTAGATCTTTACTCAGAAACTTATGTTGTGATATGGCTTTTGATTCTCAAATAGAACCTAAGAACATTGATGAAGCTTTACTTGATGAACATTGGATGCTTGCCATGCATGATGAACTTAATCTATTCAAGAGAAATGAAGTTTGAGAACTTCTTCCTAGAGCTTCTTCTCACAAGCCTATTGGCACCAAGTGGGTTTTTAGGAACAAACTTGATGAAAGTGGCAACATAGTTAGAAACAAAGCTAGATTGGCTGCAAAAGGTTACAACCAAGAGGAAGATATTGACTATGAAGAGACCTATGCTCCAGTAGCAAGGTTAGAGGCCATTAGATTACTGCTTGCATTTCCATGTTTAATGGATTTCAAACTGTTCCAAATGGATGTAAAGAGTGCTTTTCTTAATGGATATATTTAGGAGGAAATCTATGTTGATCAACTCCAGGTTTTGTTGATTTTAAACATCCAAACCATGTTTTTAAACTAAAGAAAACTCTTTATGGATTAAAGCAAGCTGCTAGGTCTTGGTATGAAAGATTGAGCAACTTCTTGCTTAGCCAATCCTTCATAAGAAGACAAGTGGATAAAACATTGTTCATCAAGAAATCTGTCAATGATATCTTATTGGTTCAAATATATGTTGACGATATTGTTTTTGGTTCAACTAATTGATATATTGTTGTCGAGACTCATCAAAAACAATTTTACTAAGCTAATTTTGTAGCACGGAGTTAACCTAGGTCGACTCAGAGACACGACCAATACGGTTCTAGCTTCAAATCATTGGTAATAATAAGGGGGGATTTCGTCGAACAGTTAGTATGCGCAAAGTAAAACATGCAAGAAGACAAACTAAAATTAAAGAACTGCATAAATTAACAAGATTATCAAGGAGTAAAGTAAAATAGATTAGAAAACATCAATCCAATTCACCAACCCAAGCTATTCAAATCATCATCATTCTCATAAGTTGATTCTATCATGAACATTCATTCAATCTCAATAGAAGTAGTTCAATCGATTCTACTAAATTAATTGAAACCACAACCCTAACTGAAATATCATCCAATTAATCTTGTCATTATATCGAAATTAGGACATGAATCCATAATTCTAACTTGCTTTCAATCCTAATTGCATTCATAATCATGAAAACATAATATAAATTGAAGAAGGTGAACATTCAAACAGAATTCAAAATATCGAACCGGAACTCCAATTCTTCTCTTGCTTGAGTTAGATCCTTGGATTGATTAATGATTTAGCCTTCCATGATGATCACCAAGGAAAGCCCCATGAAGTAAATGTAGAAAAATTGAAGAATAGCAAAAGGGAAATGAAGAAGATGAAGAACAAATAAGAGAAAATGAAGAACAAGCTTTTGATTCTAAAAACTAAATAAAAGAAAATATAAAACTTGTTTATTGAATTGTAAAGTGCTGCCCAAGTTTCACTAAAGTCACTAATACATATAGTGACTAAGTTTTGAAAATAGAATGGGCCATAAACAAGCCCAACAATCTAATTATTTACTATTTACAACAACAAAATTAAAACTCGCAGCCAAATTACAAGTGCAGAGGTTCCGATTTCGAAGCTGAAAATGACCCTCCAAATGACAGAATTGACCTCGAGCTATTTCTAGCAAACTTGTATATCCTTTTGTTATCTCTCCAAGGACTTATAGAACGCTCCATTCAGAGTTCCGTAGCACTCTATAGGTCCTGTACAAGTCAGATATGTCCAGTAAGCAAAAATCCGAAAATACGCAACAATTAGCAATTAAGCCCACTTACTTGCCTAAGACAAAAACTGAATTCGAATAGGAAAATAAAGGTCCAAGAGAGGTCAAATAAGCTAATAAAGATAGAAAAATATTTAACTAAAAGAACTCTATCAAAATACCCCACACTTAAACTTTTGCACTCTTGGGCAAAACTAAAAGAAAGACTAAGAGAAAAATTCAAACTAAAGTAAACCAAAAATTTAAAGAAAGGGTATGAACAAGGCACATATATTTTTCAATGGATCATAACAATGCACAAAAATGAGAGAGATGAAAGATGGAAGAATAATACTGAGGTAACAAAACAATCCATGAAAACATGATCACAAAGTGCAAAGCGAGAAAGTAGTCAAGTTTAGAATTAAGAATGCACCGAGGTGATAGAATTCTCTCAAAGGGTGGCACTCAACCTCATATCATGTGTATGGCTTGTATTTACACTCAAACATCACATGTAACTAGCACATTGACAAGCCTCTGATTCATTCAACTTGAAATACACATGCATCAAAAGATCAAAAGGATTTTATGATAAGCGTCGTATTTCAGTTAAAATCATGTTTTAAATGCTGGCACTTATCTTTTGATTTCATTAACTTTGCTTATAAATTTCCCTAAACCTAGTAAATTAGCACCTTATACTTGTGTTTAAAGTGTTTTGGAAGATTAATCCAATCATGTTTTGTATTTTGATAGATTCCGTAGATTTTCGAGGCTTCCGGATATCAAAGCAAGCAAAGAAGGTTTATATAGCAAGTATGGGAGGTGCAACAAACATTTCAGGCCCAGAAACTGACATGGCCCAAATCTTTCTTCAACATTAAGACTTTAACTCGCCCAGGCGACCAACCATAGTGTATTTTGCTTGCCCGGGCGAGCTACAAGTTCCAAAAAGATATGTTAAGCTGGCCCAGGCGACCAAAACATGAAGAAAATGGTGGCCTGGGCGAGTGAAGCTGGCAGGATGCAAAACCCTATAAATAGGCCACAAAAATGGAGAGGAAGGCATGCATTTTGCTTTCTTTTTCTTACCTTTGCTTATTCTTTAGCTTAGGAAAGTTAAATATTAGTAAGTAGGTAGGTTAGGAAAGTGAGAGAAGTGAGGATTAGTGTGGAGACTCTGCCGAAGAGAAGCGGTGATGGGGCCCTTAAGCAATTCTTTCCGTGAGGAGGTTCTCTCCACTATGAGTAGCTAGCTTCTCTGAGGTTGGATGTAATCTTCTTAACCCTATATCTCTTTTAATATTTATGCATGAATCATTCTATTTATTATTGGTAATTTCATTCTGCGCTTAATGCTTGATTCTACTTGATTACTAGTATCATGAACTTAAATCCTAAGTGAGGCTGGAAAGTAATCTTAGGGTTTGAGCTAAATGAATTTATTCATTACGTTACGTTTCTAGGAATAGAGCATAACGTTCTGATTTCATAAAGCACGCGATTATAAATCTTAATGCTGGGATATTTACTTAAATATGCGAGGGATCGATATTCGGTAGATATTCTTAGAACTTGAATGCGAGGAATCAATTCAAGGAAACATAGTGTGCATCAATAAGAATAGATGATGATTTATGAGTGGTAATATTAATTGAATATAGAATGTTAAGAATGATGAAATCCAATCCCACTTTCTCACAAATATATTTCATTTTCATTAAGTTTAGTTATTTTACTTGCACCACCAAATGAAATTTTGCTTAACCTACTTGTACATAACTATTGAACTGTTTAATTCTAGTTGGATTTTAACTGAGTAAGCTCAAGTCCCTGTGGAGACGATCTTATAAATTTTGAAACTTACAATGACAAAACGGTACGTTTGCCGTAAAAATACCTAACAAGTTTCTGGCGCCATTGCTGGGGACTTGAGTCGCTCGCTCAGTTCTTTCAAATTTAATTTCTCAATTGAATAGGACTTTTCTCTGCTTTTGTTATTTTTAATTTGTATAAATTATCTTCTATTTTATTTTACTTTCCCTAACCTCGGTACTTACAAATTATTGCAAGTTTGTTCTTTTTCCTTTTTGAGGTAAACTTCTTGCAGCTACATCGATATTAAACATAGAAATTACTAAGACCATAAAGGAAAAACGAAACAAACGACCAAAGATCTACCGGGTAAATCTTTTATTTTGATTCTCTGTCACTAGTAAAGCCACCCCTAAATATGGCTGATAGAGGGGGAGAAGAAAATAGACCACCAAGGAGGACTCTAGGTGATTATGCGTATTAACAAGGACCAAAGCATTACAACAACATAGTCATTCCTCCTTTCAGTAAAAAATTGGGGAATTGAAGCCTGCATTGCTCAGTCTAATTGGATCACATCCTTTTGTTGAACTAGATCATGAAGATCCATACACTCATTTGTCCACCTTCATGGAGCTGTGCAGTACCATGGGAGCCTCTGATGCAGATGCTGAAGCTATCTATCTCAGAGCTTTTCCGTTCTCCTTGACAGGTAAGGCAAAGGTATGGCTTCAATCCCAACCCAATAAAAGTCTTAGCACTTGGGAAGAAGTGGAGGAGAAATTTATTGCCAGATTCTTTCCTCCATCTAGATTCATAAATGCAAAGTCAGCAATTGCTACTTTTTCCTAAGGGTATAATGAACCTCTCTGTGAAACATGGGAGAGATTCAAATCTTTACTGCGTAGGTGTCCAAACCATAACTTTGATGATATTGCACAGTTACATATTTTCTACAGTGGTTTGAGACCTCAAACCAAGATGATTCTTGATGCCTCAGCTAGAGGTACGATGATGTCAAAGAGCCCGCAGGAAGCAATTATGATCATCGACTTCATAGCAGCTAGTGATTATCAATCTCATCATGATAGATCTCTGATTCAAAGGAAAGGTATAATGGAGCTGGATACTCAAAATGCAATTCTAGCTCTGAATAAGCTCTTAACTCAACAAATAGAGGCCTTGACCAAACAAATAGGTCAACTTCCTCAACAATTTCATCAACTAAATGGTGATTGCCAACAAGAAGAAGAGGCTAATTATATGCAGAATCAGACCAGACCTCAACAAAACTTCCAAGGAAATTACCAAGGCTACAGAGATGGTCCAAGTTCTTATAGCTGGAAGCAGAAATATGAAAATGCATATTATGGTCCCACTAACTCTTCTTATGCAGGTCCCTCTAACAACTCTTATGTAGGTTCTTCAAATAGGGTTCAACAACAAGAAGAAGCTTAGCCTGATAGAATATAAAAAATGGAAGATACGCTAACTCAGTTTATGCAGATGACCATTTCAAATCAAAAGAACACTGAGGGTTCCATCAAAAATCTTGAAGTTCAGGTTAAACAGCTTGCAAAACAAGTGTCTGAGCACAGAAGTGGACCCTCTTCAACAAAAACACATGATAATCCAAGAGAACCAAGAGGATGTTTTAGAGTGGATGTCTTGAATAGAGGAATTTTTTACTCCAAGAAGTTGGCTCAAGGAAAAGATTATTCAGAGAAAACATTAACTGAAGCATTAGAGGAGATGAGTAAATCTGAAGAAGAAGATAGTTTAGACTATCTACAACAATCAGATGCTTTCAAGAAAATTCCTTACCAACAATTTATCTTTGAGGAATTGTCAGAGGAAGTGAAAAATCAAGAATCACAAACAAAGGTAAACGCAGTACCTCCACATACTAACAATGCTTTCCTTGCAGGGAATTTAAAGAAACCAGTTATCAGCAATACAAGTCTAAAAGAAAAGAAACTGGTTAAAATATTGGAGGAAAATACAAAAGCTAAGGGCTCATCCATATTGTCCAATTGCTGGGGCCAAAGCCATAACAAAGGCGTCCAGCTAATACGACGTTAAAGAAGCGCTCCTAGGAGGCAACCTAGAGTTTTTAATTTTTGTCTTTAGTTATGTCTTATGCTTATAAATTATATGTCTGAATTTTACTTTTTGATATCTTATCTTTTTGAAAGTATCATCTGTTTTGTTAGAACTTGGTTGCAGGTCCATTTTGTTAGGAAAAGGAAAAGCAAGTGAAAAGAACGTGGCAGATCTTGTTGATTATCTGAATGGAGGACATCTAGCTTCTCAGCCACAATCTTCAAAAGTCGGTGACATTGTTTTTAAATTTCTTTACTGCTTTGTAGTTTAAATTCAGTACTTTGTTTATTTAGTCACTATGTTTGATGTTTGCTTGCATTTTTTATTCTTTTTTGCTTGCACACAGATGTTTCTCTCTTTTTGAAAATATACATTTTAAATACTCTTTGTTTTCTTAACATGGTTGTATAAATATTTTTGGGACTTAACTGACAGACATGTTTTAGAAAGAATCAATAGATAAATATTTTGAAACTTGCTTTTTGATTTGGATCAAAACACCACAAAATGATTTTTGGAAACTTTGAGAATGAAAAACAAAGGAATGGGTTTTTCAAAATACCAAATGAAGGCAAGACATTCTACATAGTGTTGATAAAGAACATCTTTCGAAACATTGATTTGATTTGAACATGAAAACAGATCTAGAGCCCAAGTGAGTGTGTGCATCCACATAAATTAAATTAAGTGACCTCACTGATAAAATGTATAGTGGATTTTGCATAAATTTCTAATTATCATAACATATGATGCATGGATATGATTTAGGCCTTCTTTCTTATTAAACATCTTTTTAAGCCACTGGCCAAAAAGCTATCCCAACATACTTAAATGATTTATCCTTTGTAAAACCCCTTTGAGCCAAACACTTGATATTTTGTTGGAACCCTAACCTAGGATAAGAATTCCCTACCTTGCCTTAGGTTAGGAGAGCAAAAGAGGATTTTGTTGGAAATGTTTATCAGTTGGGTAG
>PYAF01000874.1:40663-50948 GCA_007407185.1 Glycine tomentella
CAAATAAGCTTACCCTGAATTTAATTCCTTTGACAACCCTGTTGAGCCTAATTTCCTTTCTATTGTTTGAAGCTCATTACAAGCCTTAAGTGAAAAACAATTATTACCTTAACCTTAGGGAACTTTGGAGCTTTGGAATTGTTTTGGGAATAAGTGAGGGGGTGCATGTATATATTGTTTTGGATGATGTCTCTGGCCTATTGGTTTACTCTGATGTTCAGCTTATTCTTCATGTTTCTATGCATATATCAGTACCATATATATATAAAAAAAAAAGAAGAAGAAAAAAAAATAGAAAATGAAAAAAATAATAATTTGAAGAAAAGTTGTTGTGTTTGAAGCAAAGGAAAAGGAATGTTGTTAGAGGCTGATTAGAGATTTTTGGGTTTGTTTTCGTGCTTACTTCTTACTTATTCCCCATTGCTCCTCTAGTCCCTCTGGTTTGCAGCTACTTATCCCATATTTTATCCTCTCCCATGTCCTTGACCACATTACAACCCTGAAAAGACCTTTTGATCCTTATATGCATGTTTATTGGGTGTTGATTATAGAGGCTTTACAAGTTTATCTATTGCTTGTTTTCATGAGTGTTTTGAGAGTATACAATTGCCTAAACACTTGAGATATACAGTGTGATACAGTGCATCTGGTGAGGTTCTGTTGCTTTTAATTCACCTCTTGAGCGGATTGATTGTTTTGTTGAGTTTTGAATGCTTGGATAAATCCCATAAGTGTGTAGTTTCTCTGACTCTTTGTGTGTTGGAAATTGTCAATTCGTGTCTCTTTTCCCAGTTTTCATTAAGGATTGTGTGAAACTATTTATTTTATGGTGTGTCACTTTCTTTAATGTCTTTATAATTGTTCCTTGCTCTACTTTTAGATTTTGCCCAGGAGTGCAAAAGGCTAAGTATGGGGGGTTTTGATGAGTCACTATTTACCTTTATTTTCTCATCTTTCTGTACTCATTTTAATCCCTAATTTGTGTTTAAATGTTCATATTCTGCACTGTTTCTCATTTAGGATTTAATTGGACCGATAATTCAGATTTTAATTAATTTGGATTATTTTAAGTTTAATTATTCCAATTTTTATTTTCAGGGCAGATTAATAATTAAATGGGCTTGGAATGAATGCATGGACTTAAAGATTGGGATGTGGCATCAGCATTTTATTTTCGTTTTATTTTTTTTTTGTTTTTTTTTTGGGCCAAAACTGTTAGGAAAAGCCCATTTTCGTTTAGGTCAGTCACTCTATATATTTCGAATATTGTGCCCATGCAGAGGCACCAGCCAACACACAAAAATTTCGTCTACAATATACACAATACTATTCACGCTCAGTTTTAGGGTTTAGAGTATTTTTCGTTTTCTGCTTCTCCGTTTTTAGATTTTCGTTTTCTGCTGGTGACTATGCTTTAGGGTTTCGTTTTGTTCGAATTTGCAAATCCAGTGACTATTTTGTTTCTGTTTCAAGTCTCAATTTCGAATTCATTTTCTGCTTCAATTTCGTTCTCTGTTTATTTCATTTCAGTGCGTTCTGTTGCTATTTTCGTTTCCAGTATTTAGGTTTTCGTTATGTTCAGTTTCGTTCCCTAACGCAGACAATTGATCCTTGAGAGACGACCTAGGAGTCACTTCCTAGTACTACATTTAAACTATATTAATTTGGCTGAGTACGACCTCGATCATGGGGCCCTTAAGCAATTCTTTCCGTGAGGAGGTTCTCTCCACTATGAGTAGCTAGCTTCTCTGAGATTGGATGTAATCTTCTTAACCCTATATCTCTTTTAATATTTATGCATGAATCATTCTATTTCTTATTGGTAATTTCATTCTGCGCTTAATGCTTGATTCTACCTGATCACTAGTATCATGAACTTAAATCCTAAGTGAGACTGGAAAGTAATCTTAGGGTTTGAACTAAATGAATTTACTCATTACGTTACGTTGCTAGGAATAGGGCATAACGTTCTGATTGCATAAAGCACACGATTATAAATCTTGATGCAGGGATATTTACTTAAATATGCGAGGGATCGATATTCGGTAGATATTCTTAGAACTTGAATGCGAGGAATAGATTCAAGGTAACATAGTGTGCATCAATAAGAATAGACGATGATTTATGCGTGGTAATATTAATTGAATATAGAATGTTAAGAATGATGAAATCCAATCCCACTTTCTCACAAATATATTTCATTTTCATTAAGTTTAGTTATTTTACTTGCACCACCAAATGAAATTCTGCTTAACCTACTTGTACATAACTGTTGAATTGTTTAATTCTATTTGGATTAACTGAGTAAGCTCAAGTCCCTGTGGAGACGATCTTATAAATTTTGAAACTTACAACGACAAAATGGTACGCTTGCCGTAAAAATACCTAACACTTTATTAGCTTGTAATGAATGACTTAGGAAGAGGTGGATAAGAAAATGATATTTAGGATAAAACTTAAGAGAAAAAAGGGGCAATGGGGAGCAAGCCAACAAGTTAAATGAAGGGTAGAAGCAATAAGATGAAAGTTAAAAGAATTTACAAGGATGAAAATGAACTATAACAACTTTTATTGCATATATTTTTTTTTCTTTTTTTTTTGAACTTCTTTTTCTTTGCTTTTAAACAATTTTTTTTTTCTATTTTCTTTGAACTTTTTCTATTTGAACTCTTTCTTTTCTCTTTTTCTTTTCTTCTCTTTCAAAACAAAACAAAATACAAAAACCCCACACTTGTTTGACACGCACTCTCAAAACAATTCAAAAGCCCTTTTTCTCCCTTAAGCTAAGATAACATGGTTTTCCATTTTTTTTTTAGTTTTTAACGAGCTAAACAAGAAAGAAAAGGCTAAAGGCTCAAAGAGGGTGACAATGGATATCAATACAAGAATAGGTTTATGTGGCTAGTGGCTAAAAGAAATAAGGCCTAAATCATCTCAATCAAAGCATGTGCAACAAGGAATGTCAAAAGAGGCAAGGCAAAACATAGAGTAATCTAGGACAAGGTGAAATCACACATGAAATAACATATCCACAAAGGCTCAAAAACTCACAAGGCATAATTCTACCACACATGGTTCATCTTAAATTCTATTTTTCAAGCCTACTTATCACTTCAACAATTGCAACAATGATTCACATCAAGTATGAAACCTCTCAATCCAGATAACTTTTTAACATTTCTCACAATTTATACAAGTTAGAAATCCTATGAAAAACATGAAAAAGTGGCTAAATCTCTTTAAAAACAGCAACAAAACAAAAGTAGCAGAAACAGACAACAAAAACATACAGACTCAAAAACTAAAACAGACAAACAAAAAATAGAAACCAATCGACACTAAGAAACAGACAACAACAAAACATAAATAGACACAAAACAGAAAACAGAAAATAACCAGGGTTTCAAAAATTTTAGGATCCTTCACCCCCCACTTGAAATGCACATTGTCCTCAATGTAAGCATGCAAAGAAATGCAAACAAAGAGACAACAAATAAAAGAAAGGAAAAGGAAACTCCCCAAATGTCATTCAAGACACAACTTCACACAAAATTGGCAGGACGATGTCCTTGATAGAGTGCTTTTAGTTAAATTTTTGTCTATCATTCTTAGCTTATTTGACCTCTTTTGGACTTTTATTTTTCCATTCTAATTCAGTTTTTGGCCTAGGCAAGTAAGTTGGCTTAATTGCTAATTGTTGCGTATTTTCGGATTTTTGCTCACTTGATGTATCTGACTTGTGCAGGGCCTATAGAGTGCTACCGATCTCTGAATGGAGCGTTTTAGGAGTCCCTAGAAAGATAACGAAAAGATCTTCAAGTTTGCTACAAATAGACCGAGGCCAATTCTGTCATTTAGAGGTCATTTTAAGCTTCGAAGTTAGCACCTCTCCACTTGTAATTTTGGGCTGCGAATTTGATTTTCATGGTTATAAATAGAAAATAATTAGATTGTTGGGTTTGTTTATGGCCCATTCTATTTTCAGAACTTAGTCACTAATATATTAGTGACTTTAGTGAAACTTGGACAGCACACTTTACAATTCAATAAACAAGTTTTATATTTCTTTCCTTTAGTTTTTAGAATCAAAAGCTTGTTCTTCATTTTCTCTCAAGTGTTCTTCATTGTTCTTCATCTTCTTCATTTTCATCTTGCTATCCTTCCATTTTTCTGCACTCATTTCATGGGGTTTTCCTTGGTGATCATCATGGAAGGCTAAATCACTAATCAATCCAAGGATCTAACTCAAGCAAGAGAAGAATTGGATTTCCGGTTCGGTATTTCGAATTCTACTTGAATATTCACCTTTTTCTTCAATTTCTATTATGTTTTCATGATTATGGATGCATTTAGAATTGAAAGTGAGTTAGGATTATGGATTCATGCCCTAATTTCAAATGATACTCACAAGATTAATTGAATGATAGTTCAGTTAGGGTTGTGGTTTCAATTAATTTAGGAGTAGAATCGATTTAACTACTTCTATTGAGATTGAATGAATGTTCATGATAGAATCAATTTATGGCAATGATGATGATTCGAATAGCTTGGGTTAGTGAATTGGATTGATTCTTTCTCATCTGTTTTACTTTACTCCTTGATAATCTTGTTAATTTCTGCATTGTTCTTTAATTTTAGTTTGTGTTCTTGCGTGTTTTACTTTGCACATACCAACTGTTCGACAAAATCCCACCTTATTATTACAATTGATTTGAAGCTAGAACCATCTTGATCGTGTCTCTGAGTCGACCTAGGTTAGCTCTGTGCTACAAAATTAGCTTAGTAAAATTGTTTTTGATGTGTCTCGAAAACGCAATATCAGTCCTCCACAAACTCCTCCTCCACTTGAGGGCTCTCATGAAATGCTTTAAGTTGGTGACCATTGACCTTGAAGACTTTGTCGGTAGCTTCATTTTTAATCTCAATTGCACATGGGAAAAAACATTAGTAATAAAAAAAGGTACATCCCATCTAGATCGAAGTTTACCGGAAATAAGCTTAAGGCGAGAATTAAACAATAACACTTTTTTGTCACTATGGAATTCCTTTCTAAGAATCCTAGAGTCATGGAATTTCTTCACTTTCTCCTTGTAAATCTTGGAGTTCTCATAGGCTTCTAACCGAATCTCCTCAGGCTCTTGCAACTGAAGCTTCCTTTGCATACCCGCTTCATCAAATGCCATGTTACAACTCTGCACCGCCCAATAAGGACGATGCTCAATCTCCACTAGAAGGTGGCATGCCTTACCGAAAACCACCTTATAGGGAGACATCCCCAAAGGTGTGCGGTAAGGCAGTCCTATGAGCCCATAAAGCATCCTCAAGAAGCTTGCTCCAATCTTTCCTGTTTGGTTGTACCACCTTTTGTAACACTTGCTTGATCTCTCTGTTAAAAACCTCTGCTTGCCCATTATTTTTGGGATGATAAGCTGTAGCAACTTTATGCACAACCCCATACTTCTGAAGCAAGGATGCAAATGACCGGTTACAAAAATGGCTCCCCTTGGTCACTGATAATGTCTTTAGGCACACCAAACCTGCAAAAAATGTTGGATCTCACAAAATCCACAACAACTTTAGAATCATTAGTTCTGGTGGCCTTGGCCTCAACCTATCTAGAAACATAATCAACAGCAAGCAAAATATATGAAAAGCCATGAGAAACAAGAAATGAACCCATAAAATCAATATCCCAGACATCAACAATCTCACAAAAAATAATGGGTTGCTGAGGCATCTCATGTCTATGTGTAATTGTGCCTCTTGCTCTCTGACACTACTCACAAGTGGTGGTAAAGTGATGAGCATCTCTAAACAAGGTGGGCCAAAAGAACCCACAGTCTAATACTTTCCTAGCGGTCCTCTGAGGACCAAAATGACCTCCGATAGGTGCGCCATGACAAAACTGAAGAATAGACTGAATTTCATGGTCAGGCACACACCTTCGGATCACTTGGTCACTACCAAACCTCCACAAATAAGGATCATCCCAAACATAATATTTAGCATCACTCTTAAGTTTATCTATTTGGGACCTAGATGCATGAGGTGGAACAATAGATGCAACAAGGAAATTAACAATGTCAGCAAACCAAGGTGTGACATGTGATGAATGCAAATGCATCAAGTGCTCATCAGGAAAATTATTAAGAATTGGAAAGGACTCAAGAGGTCCCTTAATCTTACTCAAGTGATCAGCAACCAAGTTTTCTGCACCACTTCTGTCCTTAATCTCAATGTCAAATTCCTGAAGAAGAAGCATCCACCTGATCAATCTAGGTTTAGCATCAGGCTTCTTCAACAGGTAATTCAAAGCTGCATGGTCAGTGAAGACAGTGATATGGGAGCAAAGCAAGTAAGATCTAAATTTATCTAAAGCAAAAACAATAGCCAAAAGCTCATTCTCAGTGGTGATGTAGTTAACTTGGGCTGCATCCAAAGTGCGTGAAGCATAAGCAATAACATGGGATAGTTTACCAACTCTTTGTGACAACACAGCCCCAAGTGCATAATTAGAGGCATCACACATATGCTCAAAGGGAAGTTCCCAATTTGGTGGCTGCATGATGGGAGAGATAGTAAGCTTCCTCCTCGATCCCTCAAATGCCTCTTTGCAAGGCTGGTCAAATGTAAAGTCTACATCCTTTTGGAGACGCTTGGACAATGGAAATGCAATCATACTAAAATCCTGAATAAATCTCCTATAAAAACCTGCATGTCCAAGAAAAGAATGTACTTCCCGCACAAAAGCGGGGTAAGGCAAAGAGGTAATCACATCAATTTTTGCTTTATCGACCTCAATACCTCTACTAGAGACCAAATGTCCTAGGACTATACCCTCATATACCATGAAATGGCATTTCTCAAAGTTAAGAACAAGGTTAGTACTAATACATCAGTCAAGCACTCTAGAGAGATTATCCAAACGTGCATCAAAAGAGGAACCATAAACAGTGAAATCATCCAGAAACACCTCCATGCAACTTTCTAATAAATCATAAAAGATGCTTACCATGGACCTTTGGAAGGTACTAGGTGCGTTGCATAGGCCAAAAGGCATCCGGGTGTATGCAAATGTGCCAAATGGACAAGTGAATATGGTCTTATGTTGATCCTCTGGTGCAATGTGGATTGGCATGTAACCAGAAAAACCATCAAGAAAGCAATAATGTGATTTACCTGCCAACCTCTCTAAAACTTGATCACTGAAATGGAGAGGAAAATGGTCCTTGCGAGTGGCTTGGTTGAGTCTCCTGTAATCAATGCAAACTCGCCAACTGTTGGCCACTCTAGTCGGAATCAGCTCATTATCTTGATTCTTCACAACTGTGAGACCCGACCTTTTAGGAACCACTTGGACAGGTGAAACCTAAGTGCTATCAGAGGTGGGATAGATGATCCCTGCAGCTAGTAGCTTCGTCACTTCCTTCTTCACCACATCAAGAATAGTGGGATTCAGCCTCCTCTAGGGTTGCCTCACTGGTCTAGAATCATCCTCCAAAAGTATCCGATGCATGCAGATGGAAGGATTAATTCCAGGAATATCAGCAAGTGTCCATCCAATGGCCTTTTTGTGGCCTCTCAAAACATGCATCAACTTCTCTTCATGCTCCAATGGCAGACTACTAGATATGATGATTGGAAGCTTCTGAGCATCATCTAAATATGCATACTTGAGGTGCTTAGGTAGTGACTTCAGCTCCAAGGAAGGTGGCTGAATAGTGGAAGGTAAGGAAAGACTAGGGGTTGAGGGAAATGGGATAGTAGGCTCAGAACTTCTATCTGTACCTGGAACACAATCAGAGTGAAGTGCGGAGGAAATTTCCGCACAAATGCTGCACACAGCAACAAAATCATCACAAATACAATTACAAGAACCAAGATCAAAGTCAGAAAAACTAGAAAGTAAATAAGAAATATCTACACTATTTGTTGTAGCAACAATGATATCCAGAAGAAAAACAGAATGGTCCTCTACAGGATGTCTCATAGCCTCAAAAATGTTAAACTGAACAATGTCATGACCAAACTCCATAGAAAGAGTTCCTACATGCACATCAATTTTGGTCCTTGTTGTCATCAAGAATGGTCTCCCTAGGATCAATGTGGAACCATGGCTGGAAGACTCATTCTCCATATCCAAGATGTAAAAATCCGCTGGGAAGATCAAATTATTAACTCACACCAACACATCTGCAATAAGTCCAAGTGGAAGCCCGACACTCTTGTTGGCTAAGTGGATGACAACACCGGTGGGTTTCATCTCACCAAGGTGTAGTGCTCTGTAAACTGATGTGGGCATGACATTAATGAAGGCTCCAAGATCACACAAGGCATCTGCAAAAGTAATATCTGCAATGGTGCATGGGACAGTGAAAGTTCCAGGATCCTTGCACTTCTTTGGCAAGGTGGATAATGGAATGGCATTAACAGTTTTGCCCTGTATCAGTGCGGAAACATTTCTGCCCATCTTCACTTGCTCATTTCCCTTAAGCTTCGTCTTTTGGGTGCACAAGTCCTTCAAGAACTTTGCGTATTTTGGAATCTGTTTGATGGCATCCAAGAGGGGAATGTTGACTTCCACCCTCCTGAAAGTCTCAAGCAGATAAGAATCAAGGTCCACCACTTTCTTTGCAGAATTGGCTCTAGAAGGAAAAGGTAAAGGAATCTGTTTTGTTGCAGAATCTGTTTTGGCACCATCATTAACTTTTTTGCCAGCACCAGCATCAATTTTAGCACCAGCATTTGGAAGCTCTGTGCCACTCCTCAAGGTAATAACACTCACATTCCTCGGATTAACAACTGGTTGTGCTGGGGGGTTACCAGAACCTTGCTGCTGCATCTGGTTGACAGTTGTAGCTAACTGTCCAATCTGAGTCTACAGGTCCTGGATGGTGGCACTGACATTTTGTTGAAACTGGAGATTGCTGGTTCCCATTTGCTTCATCAAGTCCTCCAAGGAAGGTCCAGAACTGGCCTGCACAGGTTGTGTAGGTGTAGGTGCAGGTGCAGGTTGCTGGAACTGTGGTTGTTGTCTAAAAGGAGGAGGTTGGTATTTGGTGGTGGCAGGTTGGAAGGGTTGTTGTGGAGGTCTAAAGGGTTGCTGTTGTTATTGACCATGACCATACCTCAAATTTGGATGATCTCTCCAACCAGGATTATAAGTGTCGGAGTAAGGATTATACTGCTGTTGAGGTCTAAATGACTGGCCAGGTTGCATGGCAGAAACTTCAGAAGGCTATTCTGTTTCTTGGAGAGTGGGGCATGCATCTGTGGGATGATCAGGTGCACAACAGATACCACAGATTTTGCAGGATGTAAGCTTGATAGGAAAAGCACTAGTGGAACTTGTCATCTACTTGGAAGCTCACTCATTTCTTGGCACTGCAAAAAGCAAGCTTGTGTGGCTTTATCAACTACAGAAGCTGAATATATTTCAGCAGGTAGTTGCTGTGCGCAAAGTATTTGGCTCAAGCAACAATTACAAGATTATGGAGTAGAGTTGAAGAAGATCCCATTGTTGTGTGATAATACAAGTGCCATTAATATTTCAAAGAATCTTGTGATGCATTCAAGAACCAAGCACATAGAGATTAGACATCATTTCATAAGAGATCACGTACAAAAAGGTAACATTAAGGTAGAATTTATTGATACACATCATCAACTTGCTGACATATTTACTAAACCTTTACCTAAGGATAGATTTTACACTCTTAGAAACATGCTAGGAATCCTGGATGAACATAACATATGCTAGCATGAGTATGATATGGTATATGTGCAATTTTGTATGCTTATTTGCCTTTATTATTACCAATACTAATATAAAAAGTTGTATTACTATCAAATACTCTGGTTCTATACTTTAAAAGTCATAGTGTTAGTGTTATACTCTGCATCCAAAACTAGCAAGTTGTGCAAAATGATAAAAAGATTCTATTTTCTGCTTCTCGTGCTGTAATAATCGATTAACAGTTGGTATAATCGATTATTTTCATTAAAACCCAAGTTCTGTTTGAAAATCAAGTCATTATAATCGATTACACAAGGTTTGAAATCGATTACGCTTCACAAACCCTTCCATATTGCATCATAGAGGAGTTAAGTAGTTAATTAGAAACTTAAGAGAAAGCTAAGAAAACAGCATATAGAAGCAATAATCGATTACTGGCTAAATCTTAATCGATTATTTTGTTCTTAAGGTTTCTGGAAAACCAAGCATAAACACTTTAATCGATTACCTTATCGGGTTAATCGATTACACACAACTCAGCATACTTGA
>PYAF01000875.1:3213-20332 GCA_007407185.1 Glycine tomentella
TTCTTACAAGATCTTACAAGCCTCTCTTTATCAACCCTAGATAAAGTTCAGAAATCTAAAACACTATTAGATTCTTAGAGACCAATCCCCACTGAGAACACTACTCAGCAACCCCTAGAGAAACACTATCTCTAGTCATCATGCAAGAAACCCATTTACAATAAGCCAATCTTTACAGAAATCAAAAACAGATTTACAATCACAAAGAATAAGGAACGAATTCACCTGATAATCCAATGAACAAGATGCATATGTATGATTCACCAGGTTGAAAGAAAGAACGACAGATTCAAAGCATCCCTTTCCTTACTCTTTGAAACTCAATATGCTTCACTTTTCAAATTCAACAACCCATATGAATTTTGTGAAGCCAAGATGTTTTTAAGCTCAGTAAACTCACTAAAGAAAGCTCATGAATGTTTGTAATTGCCCAGAATACGAATTACTCAACTCTTAAAATCACAGGGCAATTGGTCTTATTTATAACAACTTTCTAACTGAAAAATAATCGATTAGACATGCTCCTGTAATCGATTATTTCGCATTTGTAATCGATTAAATCAAGAATGTAATCGATTAAAGTGCTCCTGAGATGTTTTGGGTTTGAGCTATGAACATTGTAATCGATTATTCCATCATGTAATCGATTAAACCAGACACTCATGTTTTTCTAAATGCACTGTGTAATCGATTACGGAATTTGGTAATCGATTAAGACAGACAGACCAATATTTTCAAATGAATTATGTAATCGATTAAAACGATATGTAATTGATTAAATTAGCAGAACATGTTAGCCATAGGCATAATATGTAATCGATTACAAACTTCTGTCATTGATTAAGACAGACAGTATGATTTTTCAATTTTAGCCTAGGTAATCGATTAATTCGATATGTAATTGATTACATTGTTCTTGGTTTGTTTTTCAGAAGGCACGAAGAACAAAATAATCGATGCCAACATATCTGTAATCGATTAAAGCAGGAAAACTTCGTTTTCCAAAATCTTTATTTTAATTTGCCTTATTTGTCAAATGCTTTTGAATTGACCCTCAATCTAACAATCCTAAATGAATGATTATGCATGATATGCACATTGGATTATCAGATAACACATCTTCCCTTTTTCATGAATCAATTGATCTTCAAGCTTCCAAGGCACTTTGCTATGATGCATGTTGAAAGCACAAAACTCCAAAACTTGTCCATCCTTTCATACTTCCCCTTGAATCAACAATCTCCCTCTTTTTTGCTTTAAACATGCCAAATCTTTAAGTTGATTAAGCATTGAGACTTGGAGATTAATTGAAACTTCAACAGATGAACTTCAAGCTTTTTAAAACCTGGAAATTTTCAATTGCCTTTGCCAAGATACAAGTGTTAAAGCATTTGTGATTCATGAATCATTTAACTAGGTATTATATAAACTTGTTAGTTTCCATTTTATACATTTTCTCCCCCTAAATTCCAGTAGTCATTCAAATTAAATTTTTTGGCAAAAACTAAACCAAAAACAGGGGCAAACAGAGTGGCTTTTGTTCTTAATCAATTTCCAAATTTCTCCCCCTATTTGGCTTGTTAAAAGTCAAAAACAAAGAAAGCACAACGGATATTGAACAGAAAATGCAAATACCATTGGAATTGAGTCATTAGGAGGCAGTACATAGACCAATTAAAAACAAATTAAAGCATAGCTAATAAAACACATAATAAGAAAGCAAAAAAAAAAATCTAAACAATCCTAGATTTCAGGTGAGGCATTGTCACTCATGTTGGCCTCAATTGAGTCAAGCCTTTCTCTAATTTCTTCCAAAGCTTCATGAGTCTCAGCCTTGAAATTTTCTTGAAGCTTGAGCATGCTGTCCATCTTTTGAATCATCAATGATTCAAACTCAGAAAAAGTAGGCTGTGGATGCTGTTGATGCTCTTTCTCCTCTGAATCAGCCACCACTTGTTCCACATCAGCAGCAACAACTTGTTGATTTGCCATCACCCAGCCATTTGGTGTCTTCCTCATCCCCATCTTGGTAAGATGCTTCTCCTTGATCAAACTGTTGGAGGAATTTGTGTTGTCAAGCACTTCATTTTCAACATCAATGTTGAAGTGATCAATCAGCCTAGAGACAAAGACAGGATAGGGACATGGGTAGTTCACAAGTCTCTTGAATTTGAGCATAATTTCCTCAAATATAAGCACCCAATTCATGGGTATATTGTTCTTTAGCCCATAGACCAATTAGAGGTCTTCATCAGTTGCTTGGGCATGGTTTGTGGCCCTAGGAGTTATGACATAGGTGATAGTGTAGGAGCCTATCCTCAACAATCATAGGTCCTATACCCAGCCTATTCCTCAGCCTCATGTGAGGATCATGAAGCATTTCTCTATAGGTGTCCATCTTACTATAGCCGTCAGGGTCCTCATCAAACCTTCTAGCACCCTCACACACCACCCCAACCACTGTTTCTCAAATTTCTGGAGTTATTAACATCTCAACACCCTTAACTTTGGACTTCATGTCCCCTTGCATTGACCCTTTCAAGCAAGTATAGAAAACTTTAACTAAATCAGGGTAGAAAGTACCCTTCATTTCTAAGAACCTTCTCAGTCCTTGGACTTCAAGGAAGGCTGGAAACTGGAATCCCTCCCTAATGAACCAATCAAGTTCAAGATACTTGGGAGAAGCAACAGGCTTAGTGGCATTGAACTGAAGATAGTTCATTTTATCAGCCTCTGTGGAGAACCATAGATCAAGCCTATTTGTAGGTTGGGGAGCAGGGGGATTTGAAGAAGATTCCCCAGCTTCTCTTTTGGATGTTCTCATTCTCTTAGGGGTTGGGTTAGACATGATTAAGATGGAAGGTTTGGACACAAACAGACTCAGAAAAATACAGAAAATTCAGAGAGAAAGAAGTAGATAAGGTGCAAGGACATTTAGGCTAGTAATCCACTATTTATAGGCACTAATAAGACCCCAAAACGTCCATAATTTCAAAAATATAGCTATTGGTGATAGTTTAATGACATTGGGTTCGTTTTAAAACGGATTGGGCAGTTAAAAAACCTGTCAGATTACGTTCAACAGCATGAATAATCGATTATTTCATTAAGTAATCAATTATTCTAGAGCAAATGAGCCACTGAAAGATCACAATAATCGATTATTTCTTTAAAGTAATCGATTAAATCTATCTTGGTCAGAGGTAGAAGACGACCAGTAATCGATTATATCATGCGGTAATCGATTATTTGACAAATTTCATGAATTATACAGGTAACTGAGCATAAGTAATCGATTATCCCGAGTGGTAATCGATTATTCCAGGAAGCCTATAACTTCAAATGGTGAAGGTAATCGATTACAAGGCTTTAGTAATCGATTATTCCAGTGAGACATGCATTCATTCAGAGAATTTTGACTTGTGTAATCGATTATTCCGATGTGTAATCGATTATTCCAAAGATAGTTGAATTCTGGTTATACGAATAATAATCGATTACCATATGTTTGTAATCGATTACATGAGCACAATTTTCATACAGGATGTGATTTTTAATGATTTTAATCGATTAATCCGTGCTTTAATCGATTATTACAGTCAATTCATCAGATACAAAGCATTTAGCATCTTTTTGCAAGGTTCTAAGCAATCATCCATACTTGTGACATTTTAGCTTTAATTCATCACACAAAACACATAAAACAGGCTAGCAAATGTTACTTTCATCAAGAATACCTAGCATGTTTCTAAGTGTATAAAATTTATCTCTTGATAGTGGTTTTGTGAAAATATCAGCAAGTTGGTTATTGGTGTCAATGAATTCTACCTTTATGTTACCTTTTTGAACCCGATCTCTGAGGAAATGATGTCTGATCTCAATATGCTTTGTCCTTGAGTGCATTATTGGATTCTTTGATATGTTTATAGCACTTGTATTGTCACATAGCAGTGGAATTTCATTCAGTTCTACTCCATAATCTTGCATTTGTTGTTTTAGCCACAAGCTTTGTGCACAACAACTTCCAGTTGAGATGTATTTAGCTTCAGCAGTAGATAATGCAACACAAGATTGTTTCTTGAAATGCCATGAGATTAATGAACTTCCTAGAAGATGACAAGTGCCACTTGTGCTTTTTCTATCTAATTTGCAACCTACAAAATCAGAATCAGAATATCCAATAATATTGATAGAAGCACCTTTAGGATACCAAAGACCAACTCTAGGTGTAGCTTTGAGATATTTGAGGATCCTTTTGATAGCAGTAAGATGAGACTCTTTGGGATTTTCTTGATATCTTGCACATAAGCAAACACTTAGCATTATATCAGGTCTGCTAGCTGTCAAGTAGAGCAAGGATCCAATCATTCCTCTGAACTTAGACTCATCAACTTTCTTTCCACTTTCATCTGAATCAAGATATGTAGATGTAGCCATGGGAGTTGCAGCATCCTTGCTATTCTCCATCTCAAATTTCTTGATGATTTCAAGACAATACTTGGATTGATTGAGAAAGGTTCTATTCTTCATTTGCTTTATTTGAAGTCCAAGGAAGAATGTTAGTTCACCCATCATTGACATCTCAAATTCTTTCTGCATAGCTGATGAAAAATCCTTACACAACAAGTGATTAGTAGAACCAAAAATTATATCGTCCACATAAATTTGAACCAATAAGAAATCATTGCCATGCCTTTTGATAAACAAGGTCTTATCAACATTGCTCCTTGTAAAGGATTGTTCAAGCAGGAATTTGCTTAACCTTTCATACCATTGTCTAGGAGCTTGTTTCAAACCATAAAGTGCCTTTTTTAATTTAAAGACATAGTTTGGATGTTTGAAATCAGTAAAACCAGGAGGTTGTTCAACATATATATCCTCCTCAATGTATCCATTCAAAAATGCACTTTTAACATCCATTTGAAACAATTTGAAATTCATGAGACATGTATATGCAAGTAATAACCTGATTGCTTCCAATCTTGCAACTGGAGCAAAAGTTTCTTCATAGTCTATGCCTTCTTCTTGGTTATAGCCCTTAGACACCAATCTAGCTTTATTTCTGACTATGATTCCACTCTCATCAAGTTTATTTCTAAAAACCCATTTTGTGCCAATGGGTTTAAGAGATGAAGGTCTAGGAACAAGTTCCCAAACTTCATTCCTCTTAAACTGATTGAGCTCATCATGCATGGCATGCATCCAATGTTCATCATTCAAGGCTTGATTAATGTTCTTAGGTTCAATTTGAGAAACAAAAGCCATATCACAACATAGGTTCTTTAATGAAGATCTAGTAGATACTTCCTTTGAAACTTCACCTATGATGTTTTCAAGTGATAAATCTCTTGTTGTTCTCCAATCTTTAGGTACTTGAACAGGAGTTGTGGGTTTTGCTTCAGCACTTGGTTCTTCATTTTTGGTTGAGGATTTGTCCATTTCAATAAATTCTTCTAGCTGTCCTGCATCACCATCAATCTCTTTTTCCTCCTTAGAGGGATTAGTTTCATCACAAATCACATGTACAGATTCTTCAATGCACATTGTTCTTTTATTGAATACTCTATAAGCCTTGCTACTTAATGAATATCCAAGGAAAATTGCTTCATCTACCTTACCATCAAATTTTCCAAGTGATTCTTTCCCATTGTTCAATACAAAACACTTGCTGCCAAATACTCTTAAATGAGAAATGTTGGGCTTTCTCCCTTTGTATAGCTCATGTTGTGCGATTTATGCGAATGTATATGGCAAGTGCACCGATCGTTAACAAGTAATAAATTAGGTAAGTGAGTTATCGTCTCCACAGGGATTGGAATGATTTTTACAATAATATTAATTCTAAATGATTGGAATTAAAAATAGAAAAATAAAGAATAAAGAAGTAATTGTTGAGTTGTGGTTGGTGTTTGAATAAAAACAGAAATTAAAGTAAGTAAAAAAAATAAAGAAGTTACCAATGGAAGAAACAATTGTGGTCAGGCACAATCCCTTTTGTCCCTACCTCCTTCACTTGATTGGTTTATTATCTTAGGTCACACACGTGATAAATCTTTCCTAAATTCGTAAATCCTAGAACTACTAGAGTCATAACCAGCGATTTAACCCTTTAATTTGATCGAGAAACCTAAACCCTTAGTGAATCTGTCAAACTAAGTATTCAAAGAATATATCTCAAGTGATCTTGTTAAGATTATTCGGAGAATAAGCCTTTCCTAAGTTAGTCAATCCCTAATGTCTTAGTGAATCAACCCTTTAACCCAATTCAAAAACCCAATTTCTTGGTGAATTCTATTAAGTTAAGCATGAAAAAGAACATATTATAAAATCCGTAGCCACGCATCCCTATGTCTAGGCAAAGAACAACTATTATTCTAAACAGGTCAGAAATTAGAATCCCAACGTGTCCATTGCGAATCCTAACCCTCAATACTTAAATAGAATGGCCAATTCCCAATAAGAATAAAACATTAAATAGCACAGAGTAGAATAAAATAATCAAAACAGCATTAGAATCAATACCAATTCAAGTTACAGAGGAGTTACATCAGTTCATGGCCTTCCCACAATACAAGTTCAGTCTGCCATAGGCTTCAAGAAACCAAAAGCTATCAAATAGAACATCCTTGAGTGACTTTGCCTTGATTCTTGACCTCCAATGGTGAGAATATGAGAAAGAGAGAGTGGAATGGATGATAGAAGGTGATAAGAGATGTTGAATGCTTCCTAGAGGCCTTTATTTATAGATAAATCTAATTAGGGTAACAAGGCCTATTTTCTGTTCCAAATCTAAATCAAATCTTCTTAATTAAGGAAACTAAATATATTTATAGAATCACTTAATTAAGGCAACTAATCCTAATATAATATCAAATCTGAAAATATATAATTTAAATAAGGAAACAGCATCAACCTCACGCGACCCGCGCGCGATACCACGCGAGTCGCGTGGATTGGCAGTAAGGAATGACGCGTGTCGCGTGAATTGTGAAGTGCCTCGCGTGAAGTGACAGAAGGAAATTCCTTATTTCTTTGAATCTTGACGCGACCCGCGTGATATCCAAGTATGTCGCGTGAAGTGGCAGAGTTGAAATGCTTAATTCTTGAAGTTCCCACGCGACCCACTTGAGTAACGGCGCTACCCGCGTGATCTTCTCTGGTCTTCCAAGTGGCCCGCGTGGATGTTGGCGCGACTCGCGTGATACTCCAGAATTTGTTTTCTTCTTTCTTTGGCCTTTATTCTCCTCTTTTGTCCTGAAGATGTACCAATATGGTTACATCTATACTAAGTTAGAGTGAGCTTGGCACGTCCATTTAGGAGTCTCAAGATGAACCATGGCATCTGAAGATAGAGCCTTATAGGCCTCTAAAGGTGTATGCATATATTCATATCTCATCCACTTAGGAGTAAAAGCAGGAATGGATTCTCTCTGAATAGGCTACCATTGTGCTACTTCACAAGAATTACTTGTGCTTTGTAGGTTCTGAGGATTACCTAAAATGAATGCAAAAGGAAATATTTGCTTATCCATTAGAGGTACCTTCATCTTCTGGGTGGATTTGAACTTCTCAAGATTAATAGGAGATGAAGGTGGATGTTGCTCTACAAAGGATAGATGGATTCGTTGTGGTGAGATGAGAGCATCATGTGTGGTTTCACTACTTGATGATGAAGTAGGAGAGAGAGGAGTCCATTCTTTGTCAGCTGCCTTGGATGGAGCCTATTCCTTATCAACAATCTTTGGGTTAGCCTTGTTTGCTCTATTTTTTATTCTTCTTGGAATATTAGAAGGTATAATTTATTTCTTGGCCATAAATGTTGTTCTGGTTACTCTGACCTTCTTAGGAGTAGGTTATGCTTGCTTCTGAGCATTAAACTTCCTCTTCCTTAGAACAAGTTAAACATTATCATCATCATCGTTCTTAGTTTCACTAAAGTCTTTCAACTTCAGAGTGATAGTTTTCTCCTCAGATTGCTTCTTGGGAGTAGTGGTTACTGGATGAGTAGTAGTGGATGCGCCATTTTGCTCATGCCTTCTCTTTGTTGTGCTTTCTTTTGCTATAAGTTCTTCCTCCTCTTCTTCCATTTGTGTCTTCTTTCTTGTCTTTTATTTCTTATGTTGCTCACTCATAATCTTCTAAACCTTTTCAGCAATACCAAAACTATTCAGACCTTTATCTTCATTAGCAATGGCTTTGGCCAGTCTATTTCTACTTCCTTTTGTTGATTGCTTCCTTATCCATCTGAGGAATAAGAAAGATCAATCACAACCTTCATAACCTTCAAATTGGATTTTTTGAACTTCTACTACATTGCAACAATAGAACCTTTGACTTTGGTGTGCTTGGAGTTCTCATCCATCTTATCAAACACATGATAGACTCCTTGGTCCCGTAGAATCTTTTTCATTAATGTTGCATAGTAGATGTCGTCCTGTTCTCCTAGGCCCTTCAAATTGCGAAGGATATTAATATAGATAGTATGTGGTAAATCTAAAGGGAGACTCTCCATAAGATGGAAAAGTACAAACTTATGTAAGTCTGAGAAAGTAATTTTCAAACTGGCCTTGTTGAGGACACTTTTGTTAAGAATGTCTACATAAATCTTGCCCCTTTCACACATCTGGTTGTACATAATCGTCTTGTGGTCATCATTTTCTTTGCCATTTCTTTGTGGAGGGATTTGGTCATATGTGAATCATAGGCCATTTCTTAACCTTCATGGTATGTGTTGCCCTCACAAAGACACCTAGTAGTCTTCACAATGGAGTCACTTGACAGAGTTACCTTCACCCAAAGAACTTTGAACATAATAGCTTTGTTGTTCAAGAACTCAGAGTTTCTCCAGAACATCCTTATGAGCTCTGGCTTGATTAGTTGGGGCTCATTGTAATATAGCCTAGCACCAGAAAATAACAATGTTTTGTTGAGTTTGACACCAACTTTTTCTAACTTGATGATATTGAAAAAGTGTTTGACATGGATAGTTGGTTCGTCGTTAGTGTGGATGGTGGTAATCTCCATCATAGGGATGCTCTCTTCTTCATGTGTGTTTTCAAAGGACATGGAAGAGGTTTTGAGTTAGGGTTTGAGATATAGAGAGTTTAAAGGTGAAGAGTTTTTTTAGAGAGGGAAAACGCTTTTTGAAGGTTTCTATTTAGGGTTTTGTATGGACATTTTGAACGAGAATCATTAGGCTAACCATCCAAGAAGTGACTCAGCAAAAAGCAATACAAGGTTCACTAACCAAAATGCTGCATTTTGTGACATCCAAATTTTCCAGATTAGGAAGTTTGATGTAGAAATAGCTTGTGTTTGTTCTGGTATGCAACGTAGTAGCATTATCCCAGTGAGATAATTCATAGAGCCATCATTAGACAGTTAAGTGACCTATATTTTAAGTGATGAGTCTAGGAATAAGTTGTTGTGTGTATTCTCTTCTTTTTCTTCCCTCCTTCTCCATTGTTGTGGTTGTGAAGAATTTTGAAGAGATTTTAGGTGAGTTTCCTAGTATTTTTCATGCTATTCTTCATTCTTTTCTCATCATCTCACTAGGATTCTCATCTTCCCCTCTTGTTTCATTTTCATGTCTATGCTCTAAGAGGTGCTCAAAGTTTCAACTCTCCCCACACTCATCTCTTTGTAAAATATAGGAACACTTCACACTTAACCAAGAGGGGGGCTGGATTGGTTAGGCTTGGTGAATTAAAAAATTTCTTTAGACTAAATCAGAGTTTTCCTTAGGATCTTTATCACTTTTGAAACCAATAAAATTTATTCAATCAAATGCTCAGCCCAAGGTATCCAATAGCTCAAATTAATTGATAAACAAAACCATACAATCAAGATAGACAGAATATGATCAAAGTAGAGATAAGAAGCAATACACAGAAGATTTATATTGGTTCACTTCAAACACTATGAAGCTACATCCAGTTTTCTTCCACTCAACACTAGAATGGAATTCCATTATTGCAATTTACTGTTCTTACAAGTAATTACAAAGTCTCCCTTTATCAACCCTAGACAATGTTCAGAAATCTAAAACACTATTAGATTCTTAGAGACAAACCCACTAAGAACACTACTCAGCATAACCCCTAGAGAAACACCATCTCTAGTTTACAAGCAAGAAACCCAATTACAATTGACAATACAAAAAATTACCTCCAATAATCAAAACGAAAATTACAGAAAGATTAAGGAGAGAAACAACCTGAGGATCCAATGATTAACAATGCATATGATGGATTAACACAGGTTGAATTAGAAAGTTAAATCAGCTTCCCTTAATCTTGAATGAAATCTTGCTCAAGATTGACTCACAAACTCGTGATCAATGTAGAAACAGAGCAAGCATGTAAAAACACTTTGAAAACACTGAGAAAGGCTTTTAGAATTGTTTTGGCTCAATGGGTATCAATATTCAACGTTACAAAATCAAGCAAAGTGATTTCCTATTTATAACAGAAAACTGTAACAGAAATAATCGATTAATACGCGCCTAATAATCGATTGTTTTGCTTATGTAATCGATTAATCCAAGAATGTAATCGATTAAAATATTCATAAGCTTTTCTGGAATTTCTATAACGGAACAAATAATCGATTATTCTATCTTGTAATCGATTAAGACAGAAGATCCATGTTTTTCAAAATACACTATGTAATCGATTACTATTACTAATCGAGGTAATCGATTAAAGCAGGAGCCATAGCCTTTCCAAATACACTGTGTAATCGATTACTAATCGAGGTAATCGATTATCTAGTACAAAACTTAGAATTTAAACATAACATGTAATTGGTTACCATCTATGGTAATCGATTAAAGCAGGGAGTGGCTATTTTTAGATAAGCCTATGTAATCGATTACAGTATATTGGTAATCAATTATCCCAGCAGTTCATAAAATACATATTTAAGCATGTATTCGATTACTACCCATAGGTAATCGATTAAAATGTTCAACAAGGCAGTTTTCTAAAAACCAAAGGTATAATAATCGATTAATCCTATATATAATCGATTACAATGTTCATGAAAGCTTTTCCAGAAAAAGTGAAGAACAAAATAATCGATTAATACAATATTGTAATCGATTAAAACAGCAAGAAAACCATTTTTCCAAAAACCTTTGAAACAAGTTTGAAACTTAACCATTTTATGAAAGCCTTGTGATTTTTATTAAACCATTTTAAGTTATTTATGAGTTAGAATGAATGCAATGCTTTAGAATCATCAGAATTGCTTTTCTCTTACATTTTATCCTAATTAATCTCCAAGATGTCCTTTGCATGTTTGAAAGCTCAAAACTTGAGATTTGAATCAATCTTTGCTTATGCTTCAAGCAGCTCCCCCTGAATTCAACTATCTCCCCCTTTTTAAACATGCCAAATATTTAATTGATTAGCAGTGAGTCTTGAGATTAATTTGAGGGACCAACTTGACACTTGTTTGAGCTTTTTCAAACCTGAAACAAATTCAATACCTTTGCAAGAACAAGTGTTAAAAGCATATGAGATTAACTTAGCATTCATTCACATGATTTATTGATTTAATACAATCATTTTTAACAGTTATCTCCCCCTAAAATTCACAAGCCATTCAGATCAATTTTTAGCCAAAAAATGTGCACAAAAATAGGGGCAAACAGAGGTGTATACAGAGCATTATTCGAATCAATTTTTATACAGAGCATTATTCAAATCAATTTTTCTCCCCCTATTTGGCTTGTTAAAGTGAAAAAATGGCAAAGCACAGCGGATATAAAGAACTAGAAACATAGCTTTTCATTAACATTAAGGAGATGATTACATAAAAGAACTAAAAAGCATGAAAATTACAAAATAAAACAAAATGCATAAACCAAATAAAAACAAAGAGTTAAAATTCTCCAGATTCATCCATTCTAAGATTGGCTTCTGTATTGTCTAGCCTATCATTGATGTCCCTAAATGAGCTTTGGGTCTCAACCCTGAATTCATGATGGATACTGAGCAGTCCATCCATCTTTGCCAGCATGAGAGACTCAAATTGAGTATAGATAGGATGGTCTGGTTCCCTTGAATCTGCAGAAATGTCCTCTTGATCACTAGCATCATCAGGATCAGATTGTGGCATGTGTGGAGGCACTTGCTGTTGTTGCCCAGCCATCACCCATCCATTTGGTGTCTTCATTAATCCAAGCTTAGACAGATGTTTTTCTTGGATAAGGCTTTTAGAGGAGTCGGTGTTGTCCATCACCTCATTTGTCACATCAATCTTGAAATGATCAATGAATCCGGAAACTAGAATGGGATAAGGAAATGGATAGTTGACAAGCCTTTTGGATTTTAACATAATCTCTTGAAAGATAATTACCCAATTCATGGGTATAGAATGCTTCAGACCATACACAAGTTGTAGGTCTTCATCAGTTGCTTGAGCATGGTTTGTTGCCCTTGGAGTGATGACATAGGTGAGGATATAATGGAGGAGCCTATCCTTAGGGGTCATTGGGCCAGTTCCCAACCCTCAGTTGCATGTTGGGATCAGTGAGCATACCTCTATAGGTATCCATCTTACTATAACCCTCAGGATTCTCTTCAAATTTTCTCTCCCCCTCACACACTACACCAACAATAGTTTTCCATAATTCAGGAGTGATTTCCATTTCAACTCCCTTGACAACAGACTTGAGGTTCCCATTCATGGATGCCTTGGCACAGGTATAGAAAACCTTTATCAAGTCAGGGTAGTAAGTACCCTTCATTTCAGCAAATGACCTAAGGCCTTGGGCTTCTAGATAGGAAGGAAACAAAAATCCTTCCGTATGAACCAGTCAAGACTAAGATACTTAGGGGAACTAATGGGCTTCGTTGCATTGAACTGGAGATAGTTCATTTTGTCAGATTCTTTGTTGAACTAGATGTGCAACCTATTTGGGGGTGGTTGAGGCTGTGGGTTAGAAGAAGATTCCCCTACCTTTCTTTTACCAGTCCTAATGCGTTTTGGGGTAGACATGGTGAGTTGAAGATAAGGATACAAGCAAGAGATTATAGACACAGAAGGCTTAAGACAGAAAGAAAGCAAGATAAGATAGAGATATTGGTGCAAAGACAAATATTGATGCAAAGCAAGTATTTATAGGCAAGAATCAATCACCAAGGTTCAAATTATTCAAAAATCTAGCTGTTAGAGACAGTTAATGATGATTATATACGAAATTAACTGGATTGGGCAGTTACCAAACCCAGAAAAAACTGTCAGAAATCAAATAACAGCTTAAATAATCGATTAAAATATAACGTAATCGATTATTTCATACATTTTAGAAAACAAAATTAACATACAGAAATCGATTATCTCGTAAGGTAATCGATTTTTTTGCAAGGTTTCAGAGGTTGAAGATGATGTGTAATCGATTATATGCCTCAATAATCAATTATGTCAGTCAAAATAGAAAACTAAACAAGTATCAAAGCTCATGTAATCGATTATCCCGATGTGTAATCGATTATTACAGGAAGTTTTGAAATCTGAAATTTAGAAAAACTGAAAGGTAATCGATTACCATGTTTCTGTAATCGATTATTCCAGGAGAATGTTGAAATTGTAGCATGTTTGTTCACTGTAATCGATTATCCCAATATGTAATTGATTACTCCAAGAAGAACAATTTCTTAGACGTAAGGGAATAATCGATTACCACTTAGTTGTAATCGATTACCACTTAGCTGTAATCGATTACAGTAGTTCAAAAATAAAAAATAACATGACTTTTAATAAAAATAATCGATTATCCTGACAAGTAATCGATTATTACAGAGAAAATACCAGATAACAGAGCTTTTTCGAGTTTGTGACAACTTTTGTGATGTTTTAAGCAATGAATTGAATTTAAGCATGAAAAGACATGATCAAACAAGCTAGTTTATGTTAGATTCATCAAGTATACCTAGCATGTTTCTTAAAGCATAAAATCTATCCTTAGCCAAAGGTTTTGTGAATATATCAGCCAATTGATTGTTTGTATCAATGAAATCTATCTTAATGTTACCTTTCTGCACATGGTCTCTTATAAAGTGATGTCTAATTTCAATGTCCTTGGTCCTTGAGTGCATGACAGGATTCTTTGAAATATTTATTGCACTTGTGTTGTCACAAAGTAGTGGTATCTCCTTGAGATCAACTCCAAAGTCTTGCAATTGTTGTTTAAGCTATAGGCTTTATGCACAGTAACTCACAGCTGAGATATATTCAGCTTCAGCAGTTGACAAGGCCACACAAGCTTGTTTCTTGCAATGCCATGATATGAGTGAGCTTCCAAGAAGATGACAAGTTCCACTTGTGCTTTTCCTATCACGTTTACATCCTGCAAAATCAGAATCAGAATATCCAATAATATTTATTGGTGCATCCTTAGGATACCATAGCCCAACTTTGGGTGTTGCCTTGAGGTATTTGATGATCCTTTTGACTGCTGTAAGGTGAGACTCTTTTGGATTTGCTTGATATCTTGCACACAAGCAAACGCTTAGCATAATATCTGGTCTACTAGCTGTCAAATATAGTAAAGAGCCAATCATTCCTCTATATTTGGATTCATCTACCTTTTTCCCTTTTTCATCTGAATCAAGGTATGTTGAGGTTGCCATTGGAGTAGCAACATCTTTGCTTTTCTCCATTTCAAACTTCTTGATGACTTCAAGGCAGTACTTTGATTGATTGAGGAAAGTTCCATTCTTCATTTGTTTAACTTGAAGTCCTAGAAAGAATGTTAACTCTCCCATCATAGACATCTCAAACTCATTTTGCATAGCTGCAGAAAATTCTTTGCAAAGCATTTGATTAGTTGAACCAAAAATAATGTCATCAACATAGATTTGAACCAATAGGATATCATACTTATGTCTCTTAATGAACAAGGTTTTGTCAACATTGCCCCTTACAAAAGATTGATCAAGTAGGAACTTACTCAATCTTTCATACCATGATCTTGGAGCTTGTTTCAGACCATAGAGGGCCTTTTTAAGTTTAAAAACATGATTAGGATGTTTAAAATCAAAAAAACCTGGAGGTTGTTCAACATAGATGTCCTCCTCTATGTAACCATTTAAAAAAACACTTTTGACATCCATTTGATAAAGTTTGAAATCCATTAAGCATGCATATGCAAGTAATAGCCTAATTCCTTCCAATCTTGCAACTGGAGCATAAGTTTCCTCATAGTCAATGTCTTCCTCTTGGTTGTAACCTTTAGCAACCAATATAGCCTTGTTTCTTACTATGATTCCACTTTCATCAAGTTTGTTTCTAAAAACCCACTTTGTACCAATAGGCTTAATTGATGATGGTCAAGGAACAAGTTCCCAAACTTCATTTCTTTTGAATTGATTCAGTTCATCATGCATGGCATGCATCCAATGTTTATCTTGTAAGGCTTGGTTAATATCTTTAGGTTCAATTTGAGATACAAAAGCCATATCACAACATAAATTTCTAAGAGAGGATCTAATAGAGACTCCCTTTGACACTTCTCCAATAATATTATCCAGTGAAAGGTCTCTTATGGTTCTCCACTCTTTTGGCCTTTGATTGGGAGGTGATGGAATAGCTTCAGCACTTGGTTCACTTTTCTCATTGATATAATTTCTCTAGTTGGACATTTTCTTTCAATTGACTTGCATCTTCATCACAATCTTTTTCCTCTTTTGAGGGGTTAGATTCATATCAAATTACATGAACAGATTCTTCCATGCACATGGTTCTTTTGTTGAAAACTCTATATGCTTTACTTTGCAATGAATATCCAAGAAATATGGCTTCATCAGCCTTTGCATCAAACTTTCCTAGTGATTCTTTCCCATTATTTAAAACAAAACACTTGCAGCCAAAAGTTCTTAAATGAGAAATATTGGGCTTCCTTCTTTTGTATAACTCATAAGGTGTTTTCTTCAAGATGAGTCTTATGAGTAATCTATTTAAAGTGTAACAAACAGTACTTACTGCATCAGCCCAAAAATACTTTGGTAAATTTGTCTCATTTATAAGTGTTCTTGCACCTTCTTCAAGTAATTTGTTTTTCCTCTCCACAACACCATTTTGTTGAGGTGCTCTTGGAGCTGAAAAATTACGATTAATTCCATTTTCTTCACAGAATTTTTCCAAATGTTCATTTTGGAATTCTCCACCATGGTCACTTCTAATTGAGATAATTTTATAACCTTTCTCATTTTGAACTAGCTTGGCCAATTTTCTAAAAGCATGGAAAGCATCACTCTTGGATTTCAAGAACAAAGTCCAAGTAAATCTAGAGTAGTGATCAACAATAACAAGTCCATAGTAATTCCCACCTAAACTCATGGTTCTAGAAGGACCAAATAAATCAATATGCAGTAATTCAAGTGGTCTTGAGGTGGAAACAATATTTTTATTTTGAAAAGAGATTTTGGTATGTTTCCCCTTTTGACATGCATCACAAAGTTTGTCCTTTTCAAATTCGAGTTTTGGTAGGCCAATTACTAAGTCTTTTTTAATGAGTTTATTCATATGGTGCATGTTAATGTGGCTAGCTCTCCTATGCCACAACCAAGTTTCATCTAACTTACTCATTAAGCATGTAGTCTTGTGAAATAATGCATGGTCTATGGAAAGCAAATAAATGTTACCTTTTCTTTTGCCAATGTTTCTCCACTTTTACAATCACATATCATGCAGCAATCTTGATTGAAAGAGATTTTAAAACCTTTGTCACATAATTAGCTTATGCTTCGTAGATTATGCTTCAAGCCTTCAACATAGAATACATTGCTGATTTTTGTGTTCAAGCTGTCACCAATATTTCCTTCACCTATTATCTTTCCTTTGTTGTTGTCTCCATAAGTAACATAGCCCCCATCTTTAAGTGTAAGATTTTTGAGCAAGGACTTGTCACCGGTCATTGATCGAAGGTCGTACTCCGTCAAATTAATATTTATTTAATGTAGTACTAGGAAAGTGACTCCTAGGTCGTCTCTCAAGGATCAATTGTCGATGTTTAAGGGATTGAAAACGTGTTGGGGGGTTTTTGAAGGAATTTGGCAGAATATATAAAATTAAACAGAAATAATAATTAATTGCAATGATTAAAAACAAG